>CAWLAL010000209.1:0-29677 GCA_963854785.1 Vaccinium vitis-idaea | reverse complement strand
CTTCCACATCCTGCTTGACATTGCCCTTGCGGTCCACCCGCTGATCTCTAGGGTCGAATCCTCCGTTGCCATACAACGCCCATTCCGGCGTCTTCTCCCCAACATAATCCGCAGGTCCAAACTCGTCGCCGCTCTCCAATCGATCAAAGAACGTCCCATAGTCAATAAGAGTATGCCACCCATCGGCCTTCAAGAACCGCTCCTTCTCCGCGAGCAGTATACAGCAGCTATGCGCATGCTCAACCGCAACGCCATACCCGAGCCCCCTCCTCTCGAGCTCCGCATCCAACGCCTCGACAAACGCGCACACCTCCCTGTAGAAGGGCACATTCTGCATCGTCAGCCCCGCCGCGCCCGCAGTCGACGTCCCGCAGAACGTGACACCCTTGACCTCCACGAAGCCGGGCCTCACACGCTCCACCAGATCCGCGTAGCCCTTGACATCCTCCCGCCCCTCGTCGTCGTCGAGGTTGAAACCCTTGACGAGCGTCAGCCGGAACACGGTCCGCTGCTCCAGCCGCCGCGCGCGCAGGATATCCATGCACTCCAGGAAGCGCTCCCAGAAATCCCTGTGCAGCGGCCGATCGACCTTCTTCAGCCGATCCCTGGTGGGCGCGTCGATGGAGACGTACAGCTGCGTGACCTTGGCCAGGCTGCGCAGCTGCGCCGGGTGCTGCGCGTTGCACACGAGGAACGTGCTGATGCGCTCGCCGTGCAGCATGCCCAGCAGCTCGTTGATGTGCGGGTAGAAAATGGGCTCGCCGACCAGGCTGAGCGCGCAGTGCCGGATGGCCAGCGCCTCGGCGAAGCGCTCCGCGCGCACGCCCGGCACGCCGCGCAGCGACTTGATCTTGGTGTAGTGCCCGGCCTTGATCCCTTCGAAGACGAGCTCCGGCGGGTCGACGGTCCAGCGCCAGGTGGTGCTGACCGGGTTCGTGCCGTGGCGCCAGCAGAACACGCACTTGTTGCTGCAGGATAACGAGGGCGTGGCTTCCATGCATCGGTGCGACGCGATGCCGTAGAACGAGTACTTGTAGCAGGAGCCGCGCCCGCGGAGCGCGGATTTGGTCCACCGGCAGGTCTTGACGCCGCTGTGGCTGCCGACTATTGTGTAGCCTTGCTTTGTGAGGGCGTTGTAGGTCGTGCTCGATTTGGGGACCATTTCTTTGGGCGGGGCAATGTAGGTGGTTGTAGTGGTGAAGTCGGTTTCGAGATCTGCGGTTGAGGCTGGAGCACGGATATCCTCGAGATCTGCTGTTTGAGACGGTCGCTTCCTCTTCTTGGACGCCCGCGGTCTCGAGGGCGCGGAATCAGACTCCTCCGATGCACTCCCCTCTTCGTCGCTTTCAAGCGCTGCTCCGCTGCCAGGCACACCCTCTCCCAGGCCCTTACCCTTCGCGATATCCACCATCATCTCAATATTGCCCTCCTGCCAGTCTCTCAGAGCTTGCTTGACGTCTGTATGAATGTCTCCCATGCCCATCGGATATGCTCTCTTCCCAGCACTTAGTCTAGCCATCCACTTGTCCACCTCTTTTGCCTGCGAGCAAAAACCTTGTTGCTCCGTTGGCCATCCTTCCCGATCACCAAAGCCGAAAACAGAATACCCAGCTATTGTGCGCAGTGGGGCGGTGTCGATGCGAAAATCATTATGTGTCTCCTCCAGGCTTTGTATGAATGTGTCAAGCTCGGAGTCAATATTATAGGTCGGGAGTAGAAGAACGTAGTAAGGGAGAATGCCACCGTCGGTAGTACCTGGGGTGACAAAGAAGGCATCAAAATCAAGTTCGGCAATGTTATGGACTTCAGCTTGTTTTATGCTTGTCGCACCACCGACTGTTGACTTCTGCGCTAGCGACTGCTGCAAATCTTCCGCGAATTGTGCTGTTGTGCCTCCGAGGGAATAGTAAAGGATGACCGGACGGATTTGACAACTTCTTTGCGTCGAAGTGGTGCGTGCTGTGCTCAACTGACTTCCGTTTGTTCTTGATCCCTTAATCCTCTTTGGACCATCGATCTTTTGCGAGGCCTTTGATGTCGGCTGTGGCGATACGTGTGCTGGAGCTACTGTGGACTGCTTTTCTCGCATCCCTGCCGGGGTAGACAGAAAGTCCTGCTTCTGCGGCTCCGAGGGATCATGACTGATGGGTTTCTTGCGCGACCACAGCGCCTGCACGCGGATTGCCAACAGCAGCACGCCCGCCAGCAGCAAAAGCTCGAGACGGCTGCCATGCCATAACTCCAGCAGGGTGCCCATTATGGAATGACTGCGCTCTGCCTAGACACCTCAGATCACCATGGTTGCGGAGAGTACACCTCTTGCAGATGGAAATTTAGTATTGCGTGCCCCGCCATTCGTTCAGGTGAAGTCAGGGCCAGCGGCAAGTTTAGGCGACCGCCTCGGCTGGACCTCAGCTTGCAACACCAGTGTCATGGCCACCTTTCAGGCATGTCGTCTTGTCATCTGCCCACCACTTGTGTCCCTTGTGCCTGGCTGTACCACCGGCGAAAGCGCGTCGCCACATCATGCGCCTCCGCCACGTCTCTGCGCGAGTCCATCAAGCAGACTTTACCACGACCTGAAAGCCTGCAACTCAGCTCACGCGACATTGATCGCATACATCGACGAACATGTCTGATCAATATTGTGACCACCTTGCCAACCCGAATCCATGGACTTTGACCCTATCAGTGTATGTTAATCATGCTTTTGTTTCCCTCACACGGTTATTGACAATGAATCAACAGCTTCCTAGTGGTCGGCATCCTTCTGTCCTACCTCCCACAGCACTCCAAGATCATCACAAGCGGGACATCAGCTGGTCTGTCACCGTGGTGGGTGCTCTTGGGAACTCTCTCCTCCATCGCAGGCCTGACCAACATCATCGTGCTGCCGACTTCGCAGCATGACATGCGCTGCTGCAGGAGCATCGGCAGGGGAGCATGCGGCGCAGCCATGCTGGGCATCGTACAGGTCGGTGTACAGTGGACCTGCTTTATGGGCATCATGGCTTTGTTTGTGGCATACTTTCCGAGAAGCACGGATACTGTTCAGGCTGAGCAGCTACCTGAAGGGGCCGAGGATGAGATGCCTAAGCCGAGGGACGCGGTCATCGTGACCATGTCGTGTCTTGTGGCACTGCTGTTCGCGGGGATCGGTAGCTTGTTCTTTTTGGTCGCCGCGCCGCGATATCTTCTGGCTTGGGCGAATTTCCTTGGAGTGTCAGCCTCCATTATGGCGTCCATCCAGTACCTACCGCAGATCTGGATGACATACCGTCTGGGCCAAACGCTCAGCCTCAGCATTCTCACGATGCTCATACAAGTGCCTGGAGCCTTTGTGTTTGCATTCAGCTTGTGGCTGCGAGTAGGCTGGCAGGGATGGTCCACGTGGATGGTGTACATTGTGACAGCCATTTTGCAAACAACACTTTTGATCATGGCTATCAGATTCTGGATCAGAGACCGGCAGCTGGAGAGGCTGGGCTATCCCAACGAGGCTCCGCACGCATCGTACAGGATTCCCACGGAGCGCGATCCGTTGCTCACCCGGATTTCTACACGAGACGACAGACCAGAAAATAGCAGTACACTGAGGACCATCAACGGAAACACACCTCGGACGCCCATCGACATGCTCTACCGGCCCTCGCCAAGCGATGTCAGCAGCAGCGAGGGTGAGTCCGATCATGAAGAACAAGGGCTGAGGGTACCCAGGGAAAGAGAAAATAGGTGACTGTGTATAATTAGCCAAAAGTATCAATGACGCGATGAAGAGTATCATCGACATTCGTCGAAGTCGTTGCTTCGCGTGCAGCCCACATGTTGCCAGTGGACCAAGACGCTGCTTTTCAGGGCCAAGGAAAAACACCGCGACACCACACATAGCATTTCGATGATACTGCAAAGTGCATGATTGACATACTTACTCGAGGGTGAATTCCTGAAAATAGTCAAAACAACCTTGGTGCCACCAGGAGGTGCACAAAAGAAACAATGACTATAGCGTAGAATTTGTGCAGTCTGAGTCAAACCTCCGACGACTTTGCCCACCTTCAACTTCAGACGCACGACACAGCGCTTTCACCCACTGCCACTAAACAAAGATCTGAATCAGAAAGCCTGCAATGGCAGATGCGGATGAGGACGTGATACCGCGTACAGGTCCGATAGCCGAAGATGTCGACCTCTCGGACGAGGTGCAGGACTTTCGCTTCCTCGCCATCGTCTCCAAGGACGATGCCAAAATTCCAAAGAGAGGCGAAAAGGACTTTGAGCCTCACCAGACGGATCTACAGGCCAGCATCCTGGATGCCTCTCGACAAGCCATGCATGATGCTCTCTCATTCCAGCGGACGCACATGCCAAAGAAGGCCAATGTAACCGTCTACCACCCGGAGACCAACATGGCTTACGTCGATGCGCCCAAGAGCGTGCTCTTCAAGTCAATGGGCGTCGTGCGCTCGCCCAAAGACGACCCATTGAACGACACCAGGCGCAATCCAAACAGGCTCTGGCTTCTGCCCGAGGAGGTTCTCTATCTCATCGAACGTGGTACTGTTGATCCGCGGTGGCCAGCAGAAGCAGCAGATGATGCAGACTCCGCGCTGCCAATGAGCGTGCAAGGAGCTCATGCTGTCTTCCTCGGGCTCGCTGGCGAGCACGACGACGCTCTGACGCTGGAGCGCTATTCCGTTTACAGCTACCTGAAGCGGGCTGGCTACTCTGTACATCGTGCTCCGACTTTTAGTGCCAATGAAG
Source organism: Vaccinium vitis-idaea (assembly GCA_963854785.1). NCBI lineage: Eukaryota > Viridiplantae > Streptophyta > Magnoliopsida > Ericales > Ericaceae > Vaccinium > Vaccinium vitis-idaea. The sequence goes on along the minus strand of CAWLAL010000209.1, from coordinate 24,916 downwards.
ACATGCTGAGACCTGAGACATTCCCTCCGCTACCACCAAGCTGGTCACGGATTGGCCTCTCTGCTGGCGCCTGGAAGAAATGGCTGACAAGCTTCTATGCTGTTCCCCCACTAACGAATGGACCGCTGGCAGCTCGACAATCATATCGATCGTATGCTGATATATATCGGGATCTGGCGCTGATCCCCTGGTACAACCCCTCAAAGCTGAAGGACAACGACGCTGCTCCAAGAAAACAGGATCTCCGTGTGACATATCATGTCTGGAAGCCCAGCAATTCAGCATACAAAAAGTCCAAGCCACCTGCTCCAGACTTCCGGATAGCGGTGATGGACGCAAGAAGGACCGATCTGCCCACATTGGCCGAGCTCAACGGCTTGATCGGGACCTATCCCTACGTCCCGCCGCCGGATCACATGAACCACCTGTCGGCGAAGCTGAGGCACGGATACAAGTCGGTCATCCTCGCGGTCGTCGATGAGGGTGTGTCGAGCTTCATACGACTGGGGGACATGGCTTCTGGCCTGTACCCTCTGTATGACCGGGTCTTCAAGCCCGGGCAGGGTAAAGGGCCCAGGAAGCCAGGACCAACGCGAAGGTAGAGCCTCACTGTGATGGACAACAAGAAAACAAACGCCGCTCTCGCGTGTGCCCCATGTTGTGGGGGAGAGGAGGACGAGGTTCGCACAAACATGAGAGTACCGCTTGCATTGGCGATAGATGGTTCACTTTGGCGGCAAAATGGAAGAATGAGACTTGAGAAGGACGATGGGCACGGATAGTCACGAGTTTATGATCATGTTCGATTCGTCTAGACTTTTGACATCCCTCACGTACTGCCTGGCCCACCCAGCAGCGCGAACCTCCGCACGATCGAGCTGCCAATCTCATCATACTCTGCAACACACCGTCAGCAACCATACGCCACGACTGCACACTACCCGGCATCATTGACTCACCTTGCTTCGTGTGGCAGTAACTCCGGAATTCGGGCGTCTGGCCCAGCAGACTCCCGCCAAACCACGGGCCGTGCCTCTGTCTCCTGTGCGTGATGACCTGCACCTCCAGCCCGCCGCTCTTCGCGCCCGTCCCACTCCTCGCCTCGCTGGCCTTGATCCTCGCATCGACGAGATGCCTGATATCGCGCTGCAGCCGCCGGCCAAAGTTTTCGTACAGCGTCGAGCCACCGCTCAGCACAATGTTCTTGTAGAGGCCACGACGCACGTCAATGGGGCTGGTCTGGATGACCGTGTCGACGATGTTGGGGAGAGGGGTCAGGAAGTCCGACGAGTAGATCTCCGGGTTGAAAAAGATCTCGGGTGCCAGGAAGCGCTCGTAGCCAATGTCCACGACGACCGTCTTGCCGTTGGGCTGGCGCACGTCGTACTTTTCGAAGCGCTCGGGCTCGCGGTCAAAACGGGAGAACTCCTTGACAATGTCTGGGGAGACGTAGCAGTACTTCTCCTTGATCTTCTCGGCAGTCTTGAGTGACGAGTCAGGCTCGCCACGGTCGCGAAGGAGAGATTGGACGAAATAGGTGATGTCGCGGCCGGCGATGGGGATGGACTTGATCGAGCTGCCGATAACGTAGCCTTCGGCCACAGGGATGACATGCGTTACACCCTCGCCAGAGTCGATGACTGTGCCGGTCAGTGAGCGGTCGGAGACTTTGGACGAGGTCCACGATGCGGCAAGGGCGAGAACAGCTTGAACGGCGATGTACAGGCCTGCGCAGTTGAAGGACTCGAACATGATCTCGGCGGTGTTCTCGCGGTTTTCTGGTGGGTTGAGTGGCTGTTATCATCAGCATTTGACGTAGCACAATAAGTCATGAAAGTCTGTTGTACCGGCTCTGTCAGAAGAAAGTAGTGGTCCTCAGGCTCTACCCTGAGGTATTTGAATATCGAGTTTGACCAAAATCGCTCCATGTGGTCCTGTGCATGTGTGAGTCGTGTGGTTCCTCAAGTTCGCAGCTATTACGGACCCAGTTCTCGATCTGTCCATGTCTGATCGGGTAGTGTATTCCATAGCCTGCAGAGCCTCAGTCATCCGCATTTCCACAACCTAAGTCGGCCATACCTGGTCCTGCCGCGGCCGCCAAAGCCTCGTCACCAATGAAGAAGTCGAGATCCTCTGTGCCTCTCTTGCCGGAGAGGTGTCCACCTGGCCCAGCCCCTCCCGTTAGATAGCTTGGTTTGCTTGCTACTGCTGGTCTGCCAGATCCTGTACCGGATCCGCCTGCTGGTCCACCTTTTGTTGCGATTGCGGTCGGGAAGACGAAGGATGGCGAGTCGTTGCCAGCAAACCCTGCGCAGAAATGTCAATTGCTGCCCTCGGCTGCCAATGTGCTCACTAACCCAGCTTTGAGTAGCCTGTGCCGCTGCAGATTGTCAGTTCAACGATCGCTGTGCATCAGCCCATCTGAGCACTCACTTGTCCATGACAACAGCAGGCGTTTGGTTAGCCATTGCGGGCGTGGGCGCGATGCGCTCTCGAGCCCGTTACTATTTCGCAGAGCAGCTAGTGAGTCTGTGTAGCGCAAGGAGCTCTACGACAGGTGTATGGATTGTGGTGCCTGGTGGTGGGAGAGGTCGGCATCAGCTTTCGTGGAGGGCGACAAAGCGCCAAGCCAGATGTCATGCACACGACTGCCCCGCCATCGCATCGCAGTGGCATCACGCCCAACCCTGCGAAAACGCATCACGAGCAGTGCATCGCTTGGTTAGAAGCCCTCATAATCATCATCATTCATGGCATCACTGCCGCTCTATACAATCTATAGTCTTACAACATCTATACAGCTCTGAAGTGGTTCTCCTGCCACGTCGTTGAGTGGTCGTACCAGGACCGGTCGGTATGGTCAACACCGACAGATCGTGTTACATGTATCGTCCCAAACTCTTGCGGCCTGGCTAGGTTCTCTTGACTGCTGTGATAGACTTGTGTAGGGTTGCCATATACTCGGCCATCGGTCGAAGGTTCCCGACTGTACAACGATAAAGGTATCTCTTGATGCAATGGCGTCTTCTTGGCTGAAGCATCTGATCTGTTGCCGGACGGGGCTGGTGACCATCCAGACTCCTGAGAAGCTTGGGACTTTGCCTTCTTCCACTGGACAATTTCCCGGTACAGGCCAGGCGCTGAGGCGATGACACACGCTGAGAAATATGTATTAGCCACAGGCTGTATGGAGGCAAGGCAAGATAGCCTACCTATTGCAGCCTCAATGGTGCCCCACAGAGCTAGCGACACGATGCCAGCAGCTTCTTTGGCTTTGATTGCACCGTCGATCCACTTTGTGCGGATGGTTGCGAAGATGATGCAAGCAAAACCGAGGCAGAACAGGGTGATAATGCTGATTTTCTTCTTGAGAGGCATTTTAGATTCGCGGATCACACCAAGCGGCAGCAGCATGACTACCATGTGGTCAGCAATTCGCTTGAGCTTCAAGCTGGAGAGGGACATACCCATGAGAGTAGTAGCAACATCAGCTGCATATATGTACCAGAAGCTTATCAGTGTGCGTTTGTCGTCCTCGGGACTTATGCAGCCATAGACATCGAGAAATTCTTTAGGACCACCATCACAGGCATACAAGACCGCCATGATGCCACCAAACAACGTCTAAACATTGTCAATCGGCCAATCTGCTCAGGCGATGGAATGGCAAGCTTACCAAGGCACAAGAGATGACAGTGAACCAGTAGAAATGAATGTACCAGCCAAGTCGAGTCAGGATCTGCCTGTAGAAGCACAGGAGGCTGAATTTGGTCGACCAGATGGCGCACAAGAACAAGAAGCAGACGGAATAGATGACCTTACGGGCATAAGCGATGTCGTCGAGGAATCCATCGTACAAGCCGGTCAACAGGTTGTCGAGCTTGACCAGACGGTAGAAAACCGGTAGCGCATGAAGCCAGAGGGAGGTGAGACTTATGAACAAGACCAGCGCCGCAAGCAACCAGCCATCATCCCAGCCGAATTTGCGGGTCGTGCGAGCAGAGAGAATAAGCCGAGGAATGACAATGACACAGGTGACGGCAAGCATAACGATATCGACCACTCGCGTGGTCGTCTCCGACGCTCGCTGTTGAGTGTCCATGCTGGTGGCGGAGGAGGTATGTGGCGAAGAGGAATGTTGGAGAAAAGCAGAGCCTCGACATCAGGCCTACCAGTACAGCACCTACCTGTGCGCCATGTATAAGGCTGTGTGGGCGGTGCGGCACCCAAGGAGTACCTCTGGTGTGCGTGAGCAGTGCCGTGTCTAGTCGCATATTAGATTATTACTGCCAGCCACGGACCAGAGATCAGCTGGGACAATGCACATTCCACGTGGATGAGGACAGGATGTGGAGCGGGGTGGAGAGCAGGGTTATTGCGAGGAAAAGGTCGGTAGACAGAGGTGGAGGGGTTGATTGGAGAACCAAGCGTGGTCTGGAGTAAAAATAGGTGTGCAGCCTGTGTCGCGGCGGTCAAAGGTGGAGCTCAAAGGCCACGCGGGAAAGTTGCCGACGGCCACGAAAGCCATTGCACCAACGGCATGTGATGCTTCATGAGAGATCGGCCCGTCGATGCTTCCGTCGACCGTCCGTAACGAGGCACGAGGCTCGCATCATTGTCAGCCTCGCAAGACCAGAGCGGCCGACGCCGCGACCTTCTCAGGCCTTGTCAGGTATTTGGCCCGTGTCGGCCCAAAGTGGCCAGTGCGGCAGCGGCGCGACGGTCGTGGGAGGTGGGAGGGTGCAGAGCATCTTATTCTGAAGTGTCTACATCAACACTCAGCAATACTGCTGGTCGTACATGCATGTCCAAGGCTAGTGAGCACCCATCGATGCGCGAGATGGCCATTCGCACAGGATTTGCAAGAGTTCAGGTCGCTCTTGCCGACCACTGCAATCATCAATGTGCACGTCTCCAGTAGGACTGTAGAAGCGCGCATTTCTTCGCCCTCTGCTCTGCTGCTCTGCTGCTCTGAGCCCACACAGCCCCCATACCATTCTTTCGCTGCAGAACCTCACACACGGCTTCCGAGCAGAGTCGCCCAGTGCCCTGCCCGTGTCAAATCGAGGTCTCCTGCCGTCGTCTGGACATCTCCTATCAACCATCACGTGCTTGCTTTTCACACGTTGCTAAGCCTGTGCACCTATGACCGCAGCGGCCCATGAGCCCGCACAAGCGTCTTCGTAACCTCACTTCTTCCCATCCGACATCGCCTGCATCACTATCACACGCATCCATCGCTCCCGACCGGTACACGTCGGCTGCTCAATCGCCTCGAGGCTCTTCTTCTCAAGCTTCGGCTGTAGATGGCTTGCACAATCCTTCGCCTTCACGCCCGGCCAAGAATAGCTCACCATCCATGAACTCTCGACAACAGCGGCGACATGTTGCTTGCATCTTCGTTCACGCTGGTGCTGGGTACCATAGCCGGGAAAATGAGAAGCATCATCTCCAGGCCTGCAATGAGTACGGCCAATACTCACCACAGACGGTCAGGTACTGACCTCACACAGTGCGGCTGCCATTGCCAAAACGATACTCGACGCTGGAGGAGTTGCTATGGATGCTGTTGAGATGGCCATCAAAGTACTGGAAGATCGCGAGATCACAAATGCCGGCTTCGGCAGCAACCTGTCCTTCAATGGCATCGTCGAATGCGATGCTGTTGTTATTGACCACAGAGGCAGGAGCGGCGCATGTGGTGCTGTGGCACGTATGTTCATGCTCGGAGCAAGTTTTTCATGGTGTTGACAACTCGCAGAGATCAAGAATCCCATAGGTCTTGCTCGAGTCGTGCTAGACCAGACTTTCGAGGATCTCTCCTTGCGACGAGTCCCGCCGAATCTCCTCGTTGGCGAAGGAGCCGTCGAGTTCGCCGAGGCTTGGGGCATTCCCATCCTGCCGCACGACTGCCTGATCTCACAGGGCGCAAAGGATCGATGGTGGAAGTGGCGAGAAGATCTCAAAGCTGTAAAGACTCGAGCTGTCTTTAGCTCTCCGCGAACACAGGTACCATATTCGGACTATGGCATGTTCCTTCAGCTCGCGGGCCGCATGGAAGAGGAACGTGTCAAGCACATGGGTATCATGGCCGCATCAGTATGGAACGAAGGACAACCTCCCGCATCACCTCCGCCCGGAGACCATGCGATTGAGGTCGGCGACTCAAGCTCTACACACGGCAGAAGCTCCATTCACAATGCCGCGGTGTCTACGCCTTCCTCTGCGCTCGATGAAGCTGGTCTTGACAGCATCGCTGGTGTGTCGACTGATCCCAACGGTGACATTATAGCACGTGGATGGCAAAGTTCTGCTGCCAAAGGGTCTGGTTCTCTCTTTGCTTCGCCAATAGCAGATCAGCCATCGACCATTGGCCAGAGAAGGCAGACAGCCGGTCACTCGTTACGATCCAATACATGTCGCTTCACCAGCCATGGGCTGGATTTGACCGATAATTCGGACTCAAGTGGAACATCTTTGGAGCTACCATCCCTGACGCCAAGTCCAAAGTCACCTCAACAGGCTGCTTTTGTAAAGCCGAAGTCGGCTCCGCTACCTGCAAGCGAATCTGCAAATCTGTCTTGCGCATCAAAGCCTGTGACTCAGTCAGGTCGATCTCCTGATCGGGTTGATGATATCACTGACACCGTGGGAGCCATTGCCATTGATCGCTACGGCAGTATCGCTTGTGGAGCCTCCTCGGGTGGCATTAGCATGAAACATCGAGGCCGCATCGGTCCTGCAGCGCTCGTTGGCATCGGAGCGGCTGTTGTGCCCCGAGATGACGATGACAATGACGCAACAACAGTAGCGTGTGTGACCAGCGGGACTGGCGAGCACATTGCTACCACTCTGGCTGCCGCCACTTTTGCCGAGAGGATATACACTGGCGTAAAGAAGCGTCCGGGCGGTGGCTTGGTACCCTGCGACGACGACTTTGAGATCATCGAGAGCGTGCTTGAGAAGGAGTTTATGAGCAAGTCGGCCATTTGTCCGCAGCAAGTTCTTGACTGACGTGTAGCCAGGGCATCCTAGCGTGAAGAACAGCGGCAATACCGCGGCCATTGGGGTCTTGGTGGCGAAGAAGACAAAGGACGGTGTGGTTATGCATTTTGCCCACAACACGGATTCATTCGTAAGTTTCGCTAATATCCTCATTTCTTTTGATCACTACTAAGCTAGTGCAACGCAGGTCATGGCGACTGCTAGAGAGGATCAATCCCGACCTAAAGCCACCATGTCGCGCAAACCCGAGAACGTCTCACTTGCTATAGGAGGCACCTACGTTCGTGACAAGCACTCACGGTAGCCCAGCTGCTCGAGTCTGGCCGTCGTCATGAAGCGTGCCCCAGCAGACCTGGTTTGACAGTGGCCAGCGGCAGTGCATGGCTTGGCTGGCCGGCCATCTGACGATTCTGCTATGCTCGCAGCCATGGAAAAGTTTGCGCGAAGGTATCGTTTTGGCGGCTGGTGGGTGCTGCTGTTTCACGATACCCCTTGGTCCCTAGATCCTGCGCACGCAGCTCATGCCTGTTTAAGCATTTCGTGCCGTGCTCATTGCGCTGTGCTGTGCTTGCATATGGTGAAGTTGTTTTGTCCTCGATCTTGACATCCTCGCATCCTCACCCAGGCGTAGCCACGGCACTGCCTCCTCCCGCTACAGCAGGAGTCCCATCCCTCCTCCCCACCGCCGCTCCCGTCTTGGCACCCTTCTTCTTCCTCTTCTGCTGTCCCCCAACGACGACAGGCGCAGCCCCGAACCCGGCCACCCGCAGCGCCGTCCCGCACGTCAGGCACGTCTGGTCCTCGCCCATGACGGCCGGGTCGCAGAAGATGCTCAGGCACACGCTGCAGACGTAGCCGACGTCGACGATGCGCCGGTGGCAGAAGCACGCCGCGCGGAAATCCACGCCGTGGGACTGGCCCGGGGCGTTGAGCAGCGCCCGCGCGCTGGGATCTGCGAGGTACGCTAGGAGGAGGTACTGCAGTATGCCTGCCGTCTTGCGTGGCGGCGGCGGCTGCTGCTGCTGCTGCTGGGTGAGGTCCTCGTCCGTGGTGGGCTCGGTGCCGGGCGCGAGGGAGGTGTAGATGCCGCCCGTGGCATCGGCGGCTTGCTGCAGGAAGACCGTGTCGCCGGCTAGCTTGAGGATGTCTATGGGGCAGTGGAGACGCTGGCATGCGAAGATTGAGTTCATCATGGGAATGTACTGGTGGCTGAGGTCGCCGGAGACGGAGAGGATGAGGATGCGCGAGGTGAGCCTTTGCGAGGCGGACGAACCTCCGGAGGAGGCGTTTGGTTCCGCGAAGCTGCCGGCTGAGGCATTATAGCTTGCGCTGTTGGTGGAAGCGGATGGCCCTGCGGAGAGGGTGGCTTTGCTAATGTATGTTAGTGCCATGGTCAGCGCTCCGGCCATCATTGTTGCCGGCGTGTCCTTCAGGTCGAACGCTGCAGTTGAGGCCATGAGCGCGCGGAGGTTGCTGTTGAGGGTATGCTCTATGTGTGCAAATGGCCGATACTTGTTTGGATCATCTGGTGGAGGTGCTAAGACTGGGCCGCCCTCCGACATAGTGACATCCTCTTCTGTAGAGCTTGTGCCATTCCTAATTTCGCGACTGGCTGGCGTCGGAAGTGTCGGGCTTGGGTAAAGCCATTGCGCGCGCTGAACGTGGCTTGCAATTACCGCCACCCGGTTGGCGTTGCTGATGGCGAGGTGGGCATTGATGAAGACGAGAATATTGGCAATCACCTTGGAGAGTGGCAGCTCATCCGCAAGGAGAGCCCAAGCGTGTGGATTCGTGTCGAGTATGATGGTCAATAGCGATGCTGGGACGCCTGTCGCTCTGTTAGCGCCCTGCACGGCAGACAGGCATGAATTGGCTACCGTCGTCTGTTTGCGCCTCGCGGTCTGTGGCGTCCACGGCGTTCATGTCGGCGCTGTATAGGTGTGCACGCTGTCCTCCGGATCTTCTAGCGTCGGACTCGAATCATCTCGTGTCGGCGCTTGCACTGATACGACGTGCTATCGTCGAGTAAGGCGATGCATTAATGTGGTGAGTGTAGTCGAGGTTGTGAAGCTTCAACATCGCCACAGGTGAACTCCACACACACATCACCAATTTCAGCTGCCAATCGAGGCAGCATGACTCTCACCCACGACTGATGAAAGATGGAACAGAGAGTAGTATTCCTTGAGCGTGCTGCTACGATTTTACTAGGCAAGGCACCTTCGACATCCGCATACTTGGGCGCCCAGGCTACTAGAGCGCGCCCTCATAGAGATCCTCCCCGGAACGACAGATGCGTAGGCTGTGGAGCAACACTTATTCCTAGCTGGTCTTGCAAGAGGATCCGATCAAAATCAGGAGCTGTATCCATATCTACTCCGGGTGAACGGTCGGCCTGGTACGAATGCTCGCGATGTGGCATGGGCTCACTAAGGTCGCTTCCAAGATGCCACGGTGGGGCTACAGTGCTTCGCAAGAACGACTTGAAGCTAAAACTAGCAACTTCACCTGGTTCCAGCCTTGTTAGGCAAAGTCCGCTCAAACCTGACATCGTTCAAGAGAGCCCGCAGGAGGGAACTACTGATGCCTCAGGATCGGCCAGTAAACGAAAGAGACCGAAGCAAAAGCGCGCAGGCCTAGCCGCTCTCCTGGCCAAAAAGCCCCAAGAGTCGAATCCACCGTCTCTGACCCTCAGCGACTTCCTGAGAAGCGACCGAGAACAGCACTGACTGCATCCCGTCGTTGTTCCTTGGACTGGATCCCCCACTATCTGATGCCTCGCAGATAGCTCGGCTTTTAAACCCCGCAGCCCCACTCAACTTTTTCTGTAGACTCACTCGAACCTTCGATCGTCATCTTGCGAAAACACACAACAATCTTGCTCCCGACAGTGCATAAATGTTCGACTGATCTCCCGGAAGTGTCACATTGATAGCAAGGTTGACATCTTCTAAGAATCACAGACGACAACCGACATCCAGTAGCCAAGAGAACAACTGAATCGCTAATCATGGCACAAGGTCCGGATGCGACCAAGCTTAGCGGACCCGCGCTTGCGCAAGATCTTTTCGAGGACATGCGGCGGCAAGTCGACAATGTACAGCGACAAGATAATGAAGAAGCTCCGGATCAGCGGGTGGTCGACGAGATCGAGAGCTTGTGCATGAATTGCCATCAAGACGGAGTAACCCGGATGCTGCTCACTCGCATTCCCTTCTTCCGCGAGATCGTCGTCATGTCCTTCGCATGCGAGGAGTGCGGCTTCAAGAACTCGGAGATTCAATCGGCAGGCCAAATACAAGAGCGAGGGTCGAGATATGCTTTCAAGGTGGAGAATGTGAATGATCTTCAGCGGCAAGTGGTTAAAAGCGATACCTGCACGTTCAAGATCGAGGATATTGATCTGGAGATACCAATGGGAAAGGGCCGCTACAGCAACATTGAAGGGTTGGTTAGCAGCGTGAGGGACGATCTGGCTTCGCACCAGGATGCACGAATGGAGCAGATGCCAGAGGTCGGAGAGCAGGTGGCTGGTGTGATACGGCGGCTGACGGACATGATCGAGGGCAGGTCATTTCCATTCACAGTATCTGCGGATGATCCTTCTGGCAACTCATGGATCGAGCCATCGCCGAAAGACTCGATTGGCAAATACACAAAAGCTTCATACCCGCGCAACAGCGCTCAGAATGCGTTGCTGGGGCTGGGCGAGGAGGCCACAGCTGAGGCGCATGGCGCGCCCGAGACCAACATTCGACCTGAGTACCACTCGACAAACCTTGTCGGCGCCAGCGCGCCGTCAATACCTATGACGGCGAATGTCGACTCGGAGGACATATTGGAGAACCAGGTCTACACTTTCCCCGCCTCCTGCCCAGGCTGCTTCCGCCCCTGCGACACCCACATGAAGATGATCAACATCCCCTACTTCAAGCAAGTGGTTCTCATGTCAACCGTATGCGACACGTGCGGCTACCGCTCAAACGAGGTTAAGACCGGCGGCGAAGTGCCCGAGAAGGGCCAGCGGATCACACTGCAAGTGCAGAACCCAGAGGATCTCGCGCGGGACATTCTCAAGGGCGAAAACGCCGCGCTGAGCTCGCCCGAGCTGCAGCTGCGCGTCGAGCCGGGCACGCTCGGGGGCCGCTTCACGACCGTCGAGGGCCTGCTGACGCAATTCCGCCGGGACCTGCGCGCGCAGGCGTTCGATCTGTCCGACGGTGACGACGAGGCGGAGCTGGCAAAGGTGGGCGGTGGGGACAGCATGCCGAGCGAGACGAAGCGCACGTGGGAGGAGTTCTTTGGCACGCTGACCGAGGCCATCGAGGGCAGGAAGCCGTTCACGCTGGTTATTGAGGATCCATTGGCGGGCAGCTACGTGCAGAGCCTGACGGCGCCGGAGAGGGACCCGCAGATTGAGGTTGTGGAGTATGAGCGGACGGAGGAGGAGGAGGAGGAGCTGGGACTGAGCGACATGAAGACTGAGGGCTATAGCGCGGCGGAGGAGACTGTGGCGGCTGACGGACAGTAGGGAAAAGTCAAGAGGGTCGTGTAGAGGTTGATACCCAGGCAATGAGTTCATGATGTGAAGCACCATACTCCGTTCATTCGGCTCTCGCTATGCTATCATGTCTGCTAAGCGTTGTACGCCTCTCCCTTAAGGTCTCCCGGTATCATGCACTGATCCGGCCTGGAACCTTTGTGACACGAGGACGATGGTGTATCGTTACTGTCACTTTTTCTGCCACGCCCGGTGAGATACGGTGAAGCGGCTGGACGTCGTGATGTAAGCCGGGAGCAGATAAGCTGGAAATCAGACGGAAGCATGTCGAGTGGAAAATGTTTCCGGATGCATTGGTCGCTCGAGCCGAATAGACTCGCTATTTGTGGACTGGGGTGATTTTTGTCCAGCTTCTTCTTTTGAAAGATCGATGACACAGTTTGCTTACACGACGGCCGCCCTTTCAAGTCTTCTCGTCCGCAAGAGGATTAGCATGGATCTCGACGCTCTTGATTCTGATCTCCTCGCGCGGCCGATTCTTCTTATCGACTGCCATGTCTTCCATCTTGTTCAGTGTCTCGAACCCCTCAAGAAGCCTGCCAAAAACGGTATTCTTGCCATCTAGATGCGCTGTCTTGTCGAATGTGATGAAGAATTGGCTACCATTCGTGCCGGGTCCCTTGTTGGCCATGCTCAGCGTCCCGCGCGCATTGTGGCGAAGAGTCGACTTGGTTTCGTCCTCGAAGTTTGCGCCATAGATCGAGGTCGAGTCCTTGGTGCTGCCTTTCGCGGGCGACCCGCCCTGAATCATGAAAGATGGAATAGAGCGATGGAAGGGACTGTTATTGTATGCACCTGATGCACATAATGCTAGGAAGTTGTAGGTTGTCTTGGGACAAGCTGAGCAAAACAGCTCGAATTTGAGGTCGCCGTGCGTAGTTCGCAAGGTGACTGCCATGCTCGCAGATATTGGATGCTCTCAACTATACTGTCAGGGCTGCACTTGTCCAACAGGGATGGAAGAGAGGCATCCGTGTTCTGTAATTCTGTGGGCGGTCGTGCACCTTCGCATATAATGGGCGCTACCGTACTCGGCACTGAAAGTCAAGCTGGAATGCCGTTCATCATGATCAAGATCACACTATCGTGAGTCGGTATCGCTGCCAGCGCTGCTAGAGAGTACTTTGGATGAAAATCACGAGAACCTGGCATTTACGAGATATTACCTCATGCAGACTCTGGTTGTTTTTGACCCAAAGCCGTGGTCTTGGCCTTCAGTCCCGAGTCCGCACAATCGATTTTGAGTCATATCCATTCCCCGTCTTCCGCAACAAGCTCATCTCTCGAATGGAACTCGAACGGGAGAGACATGGCCGTGTATGGATGGTAAAATGAATTCTGATTACATGAGAATGAGACAAAAGTGGCAAAAATGATCCCGGAGGGGGTCGAACCCGCGACCTTGGCGTAGAATATCGATCTACTTGAAGTAGAAGATGATATTAGCACCACGCTCTAACCAACTGAGCTACGGGATCCGCGATTGACAGTCTCAAACTGTCGTAGCTGCTTGGTTGGCGAAAATATTGCACACAAAATTAATAATTCATACAAAATCGAATGTGAAGTTCAGGGTGCAACCTCGGACCACCCAGGCCCGGCATGTGCTGCGATCGTACATTTGCATAATTCTCACACCGTCACCAGCACATATCTTGATGGCTGGACGTATCTATGATGCGGTTTACTGTCACTGCTGCAAGTATAGAGCTTGATCAACATTTTTCAGAGCGGGAGGGAGACACAAACGAGTCCAGGTTCAAGACTCCGCATGAAAGCACAGCTGAAAGGAGATCGATGTCAACAGGGTCGGCCTGCCACGTCCCACAAGACAACAGACGGTAGGAGAAAAAGTCCTGGGACTTGGAGGAGGAGTAACACAATAAGTATTAGGGGCATCACCGTTTCGTACTTTATATAAGTATTTGCAGCAGCAGCATCGATCACAAGAAAGGCCCGCACAGACGATACGAGCACTGCGAAAAGGTACGATGATCTATAGCTTCATGTGTTTAGTAACCTTTACGGACCAAAGAATCCTGCGCCGAAGAAGAATAGAGGCCGTCCAATTGTATTTGCACAGGTACAAAGCTATCCTAGATAGCAAAACAGTATAGTCTCGATAGTACGATCGCCGATAGTACGATATTCGCGATAGGACAATAGATTCAGGATAGAACGATATTGTAGCGATTCCAAGCAGATACCTCGCTATAAAGATGAAGTTCTAGGCACTCTACGAATGAAGTCAAACGTTGACTATTTACCCCCACTCCTATAGTCATACAACGATAACACACATCACAAGCGATTTTCGGGCTTTAGTGAGCTACGTATAAAGATAGACTACATAGCGTGACTGATGAATATACGTGACCGCTTTGACATCACAATCATTTCAATGGTACGATAACAATTCGCTGCCCCAACGTAGTGTACTATCGAGACTGTACAGTGTTTGCCCTTGGGACAACGATGGAGACAGGTGTCTACCTCATTTCATTCGTCTTTTGCTAGGAAGTGAGGGTTTCATCTCGGCTAGCTAGCCGCTGATGCAGCGCTTTAAGATGACGACCAATCACGGGCGGGCTACACAGATCTGCCTGTGCCTGTCGTCCCCGCACTGGACCTGAGATCGTCACCCCCAGAGGGCTTCCAAGGTTTTTGCCTCGGATCCGCCGTGCCACGCCCACTGACCCAAGGATGCTGACACCGCGTGGCAACCATTCAAATCTGCGGCGTTGCCCAGTCCTGGACGTCGTCGTCCTCGCTCGCCTGCGTCTTTGATATCGACACTACCAGGATGCGCTTCGCCAACGCCGTGACTGCTCTGGCTGCGGCCATCACGCCTCTGATCGGCCTCTCAGTCCAGCAATGTCCTTGCAACGGGCAGGTCGAGCTCTGCAACCGCAAATACTCGGACGTCACATTCATCGGAGCTCATGACAGCCCCTTCGTTGGTGGAGGCGTATCCGACAGCCAGTCCATCACTGTCGAGGCACAGCTGGCGGCCGGCGTGCGCTTCCTGCAGGGCCAGGTCAAGGACAATCTGGGTACGCTCAACATGTGCCGTACTGCTTGCGCCCTGCGTGATGCCGGCACGCTCAAGGACTACTTGTCCAAGATCACGACCTTCCTCGACAACAACCCACGTGAGGTCGTCACCCTGCTCCTTGTCAATGGTGACCTGAAGAACGTCTCTCAATGGGGAGGCGACTTCGAGGCAGCAGGACTGGCCAAATACGCATACATCCCACCAGTCGACCCTCTGCCAAAGGACCAGTGGCCAACGCTCGAGCAACTGATCTGCAACAACACTCGCGTCATCGCTGCTCTTGACGTAGGCGCCGATACCTCCGTCGTTCCGTACATCCTTGACGAGCAGTCATACTGGGCCTCGACTCCGTACCAGATCAACAGTCTCGAGCAGTTCAGGCAGTGCAACATCAGCCAGCCCAATACAAAGTTCCCCGAGAATGAGAGCATGTACCTCATGAATCACTTCCTGTACGCCCAGGTCGGCAATTTTGACATCTTCATTCCCAACAGGGGCGAGGCGAACACGACAAACGCTGCCACTGGCAATTACAGCATTGGTGAGCAGTCAGAGCTTTGCTACGACAGGTTTGAGCGCAATCCTAATGTCGTGCTCGTTGACTGGGTCGGCGATGGCGATGTGTTCACTGCGCAGCAGACGCTCAATGACTTGTAGATATATGAGGGCAACAGAAAATCCTGTATATAAATGTAAATGAAAATGTACTTGATACCGAATTTGCTCATCACCTATTGTGCATGACTTCCTGGCGCCAACCACTTACTGGCAACTTTCAGTACCGTTGCCACTGGCCGCATTGGCCTTCGACGGCGGGATCATGGTGTCAAGAGCAGAAGAGCAAGCCAATGACATGCTGCGTATCGTGAGGCTCCCCACCGCTGCCGTCACCGCCGCGCAGTGACTGATGAGAAGTCGACACAGCTTCTTACCAACGTCCGCAACACGTCCGCTACACTAGGAGATGAGCACCCCTCCACGTTGTCCGCGCGAGACACTGTCCGTAACTGGCTGCTTGCCATGCGCGAGAAGGGCTACGTCACCAGTCTGAGCCGGACAATGGCCGCTGAGCCAAGCTCCGGGATTGGGGGAGGGGCAATCGGTGGCGAAGCTGCTTCGGCAAGCAACGAGATGGACGTCGATACCGCGGAGACAAGGGTGGAGCAGGGATCTGGCAGGGACGATGTTGATGAACTGATCGATCGTATGGTCAAGGAGATGGTGGTGCGGTAGTGGCAGAAGAAATTCGAGTAATGGGTGGCTCTGTTCAGGGCAAACCACTCGCGACAGTAATGATCAGTAATGATAGGAACAAGGCACGCTATGAATCATTCAAATGAGCTCGAGTAACGCTAATCATGCCTAATTGTTACATGGAAGGCGCTCCAAAGACACCACGGGACTTCCTTCCACTCCTTCCACTATAGCCACGAGGTATCTTCACCTCTGACGCCACCGCCCAACTCCTTCATTTATGACCGTCGATCGCGTTGTGCATGTCGCCGTTCGTGTTATCTTCATCGCTTCTTTCGGAGGTCGCATATGGCTTCCAGCGCGATTTGAGCCGGAGATCTTGCTGGGTTGGAGCCACCGGTCAATCTGCTATCCTCTGCGCTTAGATTTGGGTGCCATCGGGCTTTGAGCTCGTGAGTCTGTCATCGTCGTGACATTCTGGGTGCCTTTCAGTCATCCTTCTCTCGGCTCAGCGTGATCAGCTGTGTAGCCAGTTGTGCTCATCTCTCCAAAGTGGAGCATTGTTGCGTTTGTTGTCGTTGAGTCCTTCTCCTTGCTGTTCTCACTCAATCAATGGCTTCTTGATACCGCCCACCATGGTCAAGCCCAGCACTCTTAGTGCATTCGAGTCATCCTGCTTAACGATCAAAGGCTGATCCAGCGGCGGATTATCAGGGTTGATATAACTCGCGTCCTTTGCCGCCTGCTCGATTGCATCCATCTCCTCCTTGCACCCCGCATGGTCAAACGGACATACAACTATTGGCTGTCGTAGCAGAATGTCTTTTGCTGACGAGAGCTGCGCCTTGATCGTCAAGTAGTACTCGATCTTGTAGAGTGTGCCTGTGGTCGTAAACCCAGATACACCCAGCATCGGATATCTCGATTGACTTCGAGGTAGGACTCCTTCGTTATCTCGAAGCTCTTTGGAAGGAAACACAAGTCCGAGATTTGTGAAGTAGCCAGCCTCTGGTAACTTGACGCCGACCAGCTGCGTGTGCTTGGCCAGCGTCTTTGTCCTCTTCTGCGGTTCATCCCCTTCATGATTGTAGATGATCTCTTCGTCAATTCCAACCGTGATCTTCTGTATTGTCACCTTCCGGGCTTTGTGCAGCCAGTCTGGGTTCGGGCTAAGCTTGATATACACGCTGACTGGATCCAGCGGACCGTACGACCAGCGCGGCAGAGAAATCCCCAGCGTCACCAGATGATCCGTCACCATCTCCGCGCTTTCTGGCCTGTTGTACATGCCAAACGTCGAAAGTGTGTCATATCTTGATATCGGAACCGGAAAGTGGTGCTTGTGCTGTATCTGTAATCCATGCTGCACGGTGACCACAATCTCATAATATGTATCCGCTGTCCGTTTCTCGAGCTGCATGCTGGCTGGCGGGACTCGTCGAGCAGTCTCCTCCCCTCCACGGCCGTAGGGTATGAAGATGGCAAATGGCAGGTCCATCGACAATATTGCTTCGCTATCGAGTCCGGGCGGAGTCCGGTATAGCACCTTCTCTTGCCCGACGATATCTGTAATCTCCTTGCGCGGCGCCCCGAGGTGCCCGCGCACCACGCTCTCCGCGGCCGGGTGTATCGATTCGCGTCGCTGCAGACATACCGATACTAGCGAGACCAGTACTGCGGCTGAGATGCCTGTTGCGGGGCGCAGTTCGACTTTGCCGACTATGCGCGGCTGGGGCTTGTCAGTCTAGTCCATGTCGCAGATGGCACATGTCTTACTGAAGTCGCCGATATACCAGGATAGCCCACCAAGAAGTGGCTGTTGGGAGGACCGGACACTCTTACTAAGGCGGTCGTAGTCGTACTCATTGTGCACCAGCAGCGAACTGGTCTAAGCTTGACATGGTCGTGAGCGCAACTAGTGCTCGCTCACTGGCGACTGAATTGCGATGCAGGTCGCAACTACCCTGTCAATCGCCAGGTTCGAGCAGATGAGAAGTTGTGCGGTGGACGTAGGTGTAGAGCCAGCTGGGCGTGGCGCGAGATGTTGCTGATGTGCTTACCGACCAACGGAGTGGAGTTCGAGCCAGTTCGAGCCTCCCCGCAGCTCAGCGCCACGCCGCCTCACCGCCCGACCATCATCGCATTGACGTGATTTCTGCAACACCATAAAACGTCGACCATGTCTTCACATCGCATGACCTGATTTATGTACATTCCGTCTTGTAATAATACTGATCACTCTAGCGTCTCTTTGCTCCCTGCATTTGTATCGTCGTGCTAATAATGCCGAGTAGAACATGGTTATTATATCTCTGCTTAGCAAGCCTTGGAGGAGGGAAGGCGTCACACCCTCATTCCAGGAAGGTGCGCAAAAGGCCTCAAAACATTCTTCTCAGTTGTCTCATCCTCACGACCATTTCATTGTGCCATGGAAGGCTACAAAAATAATTCCCCATGCAAAACAATCTCTCCTCCCATAAGGATCGAACTTATGACCTTGTGCCAGGTCAGAAGTTCGTGTGCCCGGACAGAAGTTCGTGGTCGTGACTGCCAGGGGGAAGTTCGTAGTGGGGAAAAAGCTCATGGTTATACCGTTAACCGGAAGGAAGTCCGTGCCAAGATTCATTTCTACCTCATAGGTAATTTCAACGGTGGATCCCATCTCCGGAATGCTCTCGACTCATTCCAACCCTGTACCCGCAACGCCAATTCCATCTCCGGAATCAGCCACGACGGCCACTGCGGCGAGTAGCAGTAGCACCACGGGTAGTAGTACCGCGACCAGTGCCACGGCCAGTACCACGACCAGTGCCACGAGCAGCAGCAGCGCCACGAGCAGCAGCAGCGCCACGACCAGCACCGCGAGCAGCAGCACCGGCAGCACCGGCAGCAGTACCAGCAGCAGCAGCACCGGCAGCAGCACCGGCAGCACCACCAGCATTGTCATCACCGCCGCCACTGGTGCCAAGACGACGCCTCTTGTTCATGTTCGCCAGAGTCGACGGCGACTTGTCACCCTCGCTTTCATCCTCTTCATCCTCTTCAGACTCATCGTCGCTGACCGGCAGGGGCCTCTTCTTGCTGCCCGTGGCACCACCTGCTATACAAGGTTGATCAGCTCTGGTCAAGACAGGAAGAGGGAGATACATACCTTCGGCTTCGGGTGCAGAACCGGCAGTGGCCGTCTTTGTGCCTTTGCCCTTGCGCCCAACGATCCCCAAGGAAGCCTTGCAAGCGCGCAAGAAAATGTGTTCAAGCTGGAGATCGTTGAGAGAGTTCAGCGCCTCGGTCGGGGTCGGCTCATATTCCATGTCGGCGGTGTCGGCGTCATCCTCCTGGGGCCCAAAGACACCCTGGATCTGAAGCACAAAAGCCTTGGAGTCGGCGGCAGACTTGGTGCTCCTGCGCCTGGAGAGATTGCCATCGTTGGCCTGCCAGAGCTTGATCTGGTCCAAGAGCAGACCGCGCAGATCCCCAAAAACCTTGTCGGCAACCATCGCGTCGGCCTTTGAGAGAGCGTCGGCACGTTTCTTGGCAGGTGTATCCCTGACGCCGCCCTCGTCTTCTTCCCCTTCCCCTTCCACTTCAGTCGGAGCGGAAGACTTGGTGGAGCGCCTGTCAAGTGTCAGTGAATGTGAAAGCAATCATCCCATGTCAACAAGGTGCACATACCTGGATCCTCCGTACCTGGACTTTGCAGCCGTCTTGTTCAGCTCGTTGAGAGACTTGACAATCTTTTCCAGCGTCTCGTTCGTTTCATCCTGGCGCGAAGCCAAGACTTTCATGTTGTGGTGAAGGACAAGGTCGCTGGGCGAGAGCTGCTTGTTCGGAAGGGAAAGCCACTTGCGGGTCTTTGTGATGTCTGTTGGGACGGTTTCCTGGACTTCTGGCTCTCCAGCCGCCGGGTCCTCCGCCGGGTCCTCCGCCTGGGTCTCCGCCTGGGCCTCCGCCTGTGTGTCGGGCACGATCTGGCCGCTCTCGTCCATTGGATCGTTGGTAGACATGGTCACAACGGAAGAGGAAGCTTGTGAGGGAATGTGAAGTGGGAAGAAGGTGGAAAAATTGTGATGCAGAAGGAGAAGTAAAAGGTAAGGAAAGAGGGAGGATAAAGCAGGACTCTTAAATGTGCGTGCACACACACCATACCCCGTGCACCCTGGACGTTCAATTCACACTGGCAATCTTCACAAGCGTCCAATTCACAGTGGCAAGTCCCCCGGACGTCCAATTCACAGTGGTAGTCTTCACAAACGTCCAATTCACACTGGCAATCTTCAGGCGTCCAGTTCACAGTGGCAAGTCCCCCGGACGTCCAATTCACAGTGGGAATTTTCCCAGAAGTCCAATTCACAGTGGCAATCTTGGAAATCTAGGCAATCTTTGTTTATCCACCTCAGCTTTTGTTTGTCGCCTCCCTTTTCACACTGCAACGCCTTCCGCCTCTCCTTCCTCGCCCCCAAATGTGACCGGTGACAGGCCACCAACCTCACATCTCTTTCCATCGAGACAGCCACAATGTCTAGCAGGCAGAGGACGCTTGCCGAGGAGATTGAGCTCCTCGGCGAGCAGGGCGATGACATGTGGTATGAGTATCAGAGGCTGCTTGACGAAGACGAGGCAGCAGCAGTCGGCTTCCGCTGGCAGGCTCAATCGACTCAGAGCCGTCAAGATCGCCATCTGCGCTACTACAAGGTCTTCACAATCTTCCACGCGCGCTTGCCCAAGGATTCCACCGACGATGTCATCATCAAAGCAGGCTTCCCTGCGGATCACAAAGAATTCCACCACTTGTTGCGCCGGTATGCTCGTCCATCTGCCGCTTCACAACCCAGCCGAGACATGCAACTGACAGGAATCCAGCTTTCTCATCCTGAGCTTCCGCAAGACCCATTCACGCTCACAGGCACTCGGATCGACCATCGACTATCGCACCTTGGTCCAGTATCGTGAATCTATGCTATTCTGGACACCTCGCATGTACGAGCAGCTGGACCTCACACCTCCAAACAAGGTCGTCATGTTCAACAAGTCACAAGAAGCGATGCGATCAATCTTCACGCGTGCTCGTGATCCCAACAAGAAGAAGGCGAAGAAGACGTATCTGGGCATTCACGAGCTGTCACAACTATTGGACCATGAAATGGCCTACAACGTCTCCATTGAGAATTCGGAGCAGCACCAAGCTGCGTGGTGCATCGGCAGGATCACCTGTGTCCGACCAGGATCCATCGGCCCAACAAAAGGACTTGGTGGCTATCTCCAATGGCAGGACTGCCGGTTCACCAAGACGGCCCCTGGTGAATTCAACCTCGTCTTGATCATCCGCGAGCTGAAAACTAATTCCGATGATCCGGAAAAGAGTGGCAATGCTCAAGTAATTGAGTGTCACATGCCTTCACCGGACAAGAACAACCTGATGTTCTCGCCTGCAATTCGCTTGCTGGCCATTGCGCTTCGACGCAATCTGCTTGCCGACATTGAGACAGTGGATGACTTGTTGACCACCGAGCTGAGGAACATTCAGGTCAGTCATGATCGTCCAGGATTGTCAAGTCTACCGCTAGCCCGGCTGACCTTTTCTTTACAGATCAAGGAGGAGCATTTGCAAGACCCCATCTTCTACGCATCAAAACCTCGTGGCCTCGAGCTCAACTACGAAAGACCCTTGACTTCCGAGTCCTTGACTCACTACATTGGGTTGCGTGGAGAGATGCTCGGATACAGCGGCCGACTCTCCTTCTACTCCATTCGCCGCCAAGCTTCTACAGATCTTGTCAGACGTGTTGGCAAGGACGCTGCGAGGAACATCATGACCCACGATCCAGCTAGCTGTAAGTGACTTCCCAATGTCGGTACATGTCCCGCATGATACTGACGTCGTCCTGCAAGTTACTCTTGAGCGCTACTACGTGCACTCCCGACCAACCATGGATCTTACTGCTGCTGGTCTCAATCAGCCGATCAATCCTGGAGCTCAATCTGAATCCATGGCCGCTGCGTACGCCCCCTTTGCTTTCGACAAGCTGTCACCCGAGGATATGAGCAAGCTACAAGGTGCAGCACTCAACCAGCTCACACAGCATCTCATTGCCAACGATCCCAAGATGCCGCCGAACATGACCCCTGCCCAGGTGAAGAACTATAGACGTGTGAAGCGTCGTCTCGCCTTCCGCATCCTGCTTGAGCAACTCCACAAGGAACAGCAAGCCGCCATCACCGCGGAAGAGTACGACGGGCGCATCCAAGCTGCCAAAGCGTCCACCTTTACTGCAAAGATCCTCACTCGCGCCCATGAGCTGCAGACCACGGACGACGCTTCGGTCCCTGCTGCCGACGGTGAGGAGGAGCAGAACTTTGACGAGGACTTTGTTGAAGGGGACGTCGCAGCCGAGCAGGACGCCGAAGATCTTTTTGTGTCCGACGACGACAGCGGCGAACCCCGTCCCTCGAGCATCCCTGTGGAATGCCACGTCAACGAGGCTAAAGAAGAAGATCCAACCGCGGAGCGGGACGACATTCCACTTGTCGATTACACGCATGCTATGCTCCTCGAGCTTCTCGAAAACCAGTCTTTGGCTACTGTCCCTTGGAGGCAGCGCGAGAACAAAGAGTGTCCACTCTGTGCAGAGGATCCTACCGTGAATGAGGCTTACAAGGTAGGTGTGTCCAGTCATTGCTACGTTGATGATGCTAATTCAGAATACAGAACAATGTCTACCGCAATGAAGGTCATCTCAACAGCCACATGCAGTCGTCTTTCCACTCGCCTTACTACCAGCAGAGGCGTCGTATCAAGGCTCGTCATGACGAGACGGGCAAGTGGTCATGCGAGTACTGCCCAGAAGATGCCAAGAAATACGGCTCCCAGAAACAGCTCGACATGCACATCTATAACAGCACGGAACTGTCACACGGTGAGGCCCACGACGACATGAAGAGGGTCGATGGGTGGTATGACGACGCTTTCTACCCAGCTGAACGCCAGGCCGTCAAGAAGGAAATCAAAGCTGTCCCTTGGGAGCCCGAGCTGGATGACCCTATTCCACACGAGACCGTCTCGGGAGTCTTCTACGGCTCAGTCGGCGACGAGGTTCCTTCGGACTTTGCCGACATCATCCACGAGTCAACCCCATATGACTTTGACGACGACATCAACGAGGAATACCTCTCTGCTCGCGGTATCTATGAGTCTTCCGACTTCCAAGAGATTCCCGAGCGTCTCCGTGATATCCTCACAGAGGAGCAGGACACCTCTCTACCTCCACCGAAGAAGACCAAGACCAAGAAATGAATTGTCTCCAGCCGGCAAGTCTCTTCGCCTTCTCCAGCCAAGAAGACTCTCATGTCGGCTGTAGTCGCGAAACCTTTCTGGCGCCTGAAGTGAAGAGGCCAGCGCTGGAGAACGAAGTTTGTTTGCCTCTTTGCTTCTCTAGCTTCCCTGGCACTTACTGTCACAACTCTCCTACTTTCGCTCACAGAGCATGGTTTATACGGGCAGAAAGCTCGACCTTTCTCAGCCTTGCCTTACGTAGAAAGCATCAAGCATACATTTGCTTTCACCCTTTGTGCAGTGCACCTCTTAAGCGTCGTCGCCCTACTTCACCCACGACCGTGCACTCAGTCAGTACTTCCCTCCCCACACTATTCGGAGACTCGTCGAAGAACGGGTGCAGATCAAATTGAAATGACCGCGTCGGTAGCATTGTATACGACTAGAGGGATGCTGTGAATTGGTACTGATGTTGAGTATACTCGTGCTTGAAGACTGGGGCAAGAACGGCTGACAAGTGCCACACACTGCGCCTGATTGGTGGCTATATATATAGGAAATTGTTGTTTGATGTTTAAATATCCCCGGTAGCTCAGCTGGTTAGAGCGTTCGACTGTTAACATCCCGGCATCACGTGGCAGTCTCATCGAGAGGTCGGAGGTTCGAACCCTCCTCGGGGAGAATTTTTGGCTCTGCATCTGGATATCGACAATGTCTTTTTGCACAGGGCGATGACTGAAATCTTTTCTTTTGCTCCACGGCAGTGAGCAATTTCCACGATGAAACCTCCAAGTACGGCGACGAGATACTTGATGAACCGATAACTTGTTACCCTCCGTTGAGTTGTCTGGCCGGTCTGCCAGGAGGCTGCGTCAGCCACATCACGTGATGTCAATGACCGGCGAAGCTACCCATCGTCACTTGCCAATCTACATTTCTCTGCCTCACGACTCAACATACATGACTGACTAGACTCTCGATTGCTATCACGTAACAGTCGAACACTCTAACCAGCTGAGCTAGGGAGGATCTTTTGTAGAACTTTTTTGGTATCAAAATATCAACTGTTAATTATTTTGGAGCAAAATTGATCAGGATCCTTGCTCCATAACAAAGAGATTCCGATCGCAAAGCAATCAACACACTATCTATCCAGACCAAAAGAAACGGAGTAAATTGCGCATGATTGATTTTAGCGCTCATATCTGAAGGATGTTGAAATGATAAGGAGTGAATGAATGGACTCGACGATACTGCACTGCAATGTACAATCAAAATGTGGAGAAGAGCTTTGGTGTCGATCCCAAGATCCAGAGTTGACCTCACCTCCCAAATGTGTCGGGCACAAATATATATCCGTAATGTTATGCATGCAACTATGGAACTTGCGGGAAGCCTTATATGACCGCTTGAACTGCATTCTCGGACGATGCCACGTAGCAGGAGCAACTTCGAAGATCATGCAAATTCCGACACAGCAAACCTGTATGAAAGGCATCTACCGTGTATACAAGCAGCGAGCAGACAACCCTGGCACGTGTCGTTAAGGATTTCCCCCCTAGCATCTCCACGTAGATGTCCGGATCTTGCTCTTCCTTGCACCTTCTCTGCTTTATGTCCCTTGTTCTTCTCATTGTCTCCGATTGGATTAGGAACACAAGCATCATTGTCTTCGATTCTTTGTACTACCTAAGGACAATGAGCTTGCGCTCACTTTTTTCGTTCTTGAATACATAAGCATGTCCATGGCCGATCATTCACCTACCCGCTTCCCCTTCCAACCATGCTGCTACGTCCTGGTCAACGTTGCGGAGGCATAAGAGCGCAAAGG
>CAWLAL010000208.1:0-90944 GCA_963854785.1 Vaccinium vitis-idaea | reverse complement strand
GCATGAGCCATTGCACGATATTCAGCTTCAACGGTGAAGCGAGCAACAACAGATTGCTTTTTACTTCGCCAGGAGATAAGAGAATCACTGAGGAAAACACAAAGACCGGAGGTAGATTTGCGATCACTAATATCCCCGGCCACATCAGCATCGGCATAAGCATGAAGTGTCAAACTAGATGTAGAAGGGAGCAGAAGACACTGATGAAGAGTACCACGAACATAACGGAGAATGCGTAATAGAGCCACCCAATGTGTAGACCAAGGAGCAGAGACAAACTGACTAATAGTATGAACACCATAGGCAATTTCCGGGCGAGTCACAGTAAGATAAACCAGACAATCGACCAATTCATGGTATTCCGTAGGATCCTCAAGAGGAACACCATCTGAAGCAGAGAACTTGGCATGAAGTTCAAGGGGAGTAGCCACAGTCTTGGTGTTAGTGAGATGAGCGCGATGAAGAATAACAGAAGCATACTTGGACTGCCCCAGAAGATACCCCTGAGGAGAAGAAGCAACCTCAATGCCAAGAAAATACCGAAGAGGGCTCAAATCTTTCATTTCAAACTCATGGAAGAGATGCTGTTTGACGTCACTAATGGCGGCAGTATCATA
Source organism: Vaccinium vitis-idaea (assembly GCA_963854785.1). Classification (NCBI taxonomy): domain Eukaryota; kingdom Viridiplantae; phylum Streptophyta; class Magnoliopsida; order Ericales; family Ericaceae; genus Vaccinium; species Vaccinium vitis-idaea. Next base: position 90,327 of record CAWLAL010000208.1, on the reverse strand, counting down.
ACTGGTGATGATCATATCATCAACATAGAGCAATAGAAGAACCAGACAATGAGACGTACGACGAAGAAAGAGAGCAGAGTCATGCATATTTGGCTTGAAGCCAATCTGAAGAGCCACAGCTTGAAATTGTGCATACCAAGCACGAGGGGACTGTTTCAAACCATAGAGAGCCCGACGTAAGTGACAAACAGTACCAGAAGGATGAGAGAAGCCAAGAGGAGGGCGCATATAAACCTCTTCAGAGAGAAAGCCATTAAGAAAGGCATTCTTCACATCCAACTGAGAAATAGACTATTGGTTCACAGCTGCAACAGAGATCAAGGTGCGAACAATGGTCATTTTAGCGACGGGAGCAAAGGTCTCCTCGTAATCAATGCCATACTCCTGAGAAAAACCTTTAGCGACTAGGCGAGCTTTGTAACGTTCTAAGGAGCCATCAGAATGAGTCTTGACCTTGTCGACCCATTTGCAACCAATAAGATTTTTTTCCAGGCGGGAGTGGAACCAACTCCCAAGTGTGATTTTGAGCAAGAGCAATGAGTTCAGCGTTCATGGCATCCACCAATTGGGATCTTGACAAGCTTCTTTGTAAGACCTAGGCTCGAAATAAGTGTGAATTCGAGAAAGAAATGATTGATATGAAGAGGATAAACAAGTATTAGAAAAATCATATTTTACCAGAGGATGACGGTCGCGGGTAGGATACTGGCGAGCAGGCGGATCAGGATCTTCAGAGGCAGATTGGGGAGCAGGAGAAGAAGTTGGACGGTGGGTGTAGACCTGAGTGACTGGAGGGCGGTGAGGAGGAGTTGTAGAAATATCAGAGACCTCAAGAGTAGAGGTATATTCATCAGTAGGCACATCTACAGGAAACGGGTCAATACAGATCAAATTCTCCTTAGCTACAGGAGTAGTTTTGGGAAGAAGAGTAAAATACGGAATACGCTCTAAGAAGACCATGCCTAGATATATACAACTTTTTGGTTACAAGATCATAACACCGATAGCCTTTCTGATTAATTCCATATCCCAAAAAAACACCTAACACACAACGGGCGCTGAGCTTAGTGCGATCTTTCTTGGGAAGAAGAACAAAGCAAGTGGAACCGAACACCTTAAGAAGAGAGTAGTTAGGAACCTGACCATAAAGCTGCTCATAAGGAGAGCGACCGGAGAGAAGAGGAGTGGGCATCTGATTCAGAAGATAGGCTGCAGTGAGAACAACTTCTCCCAAAAAAGAGAAGGAACAGAGGATGATAATAGCAAAGATCGAGCAGTCTTAAGAAGATGACAATGCTTTCTTTCAGCTTTACCATTTTGAGCAGGAGTATCAGTACAAGAAGACTGATGGATAGTCCCATGGGTTTCTAAAAATTTATCAAACTCAGAGAAAGAGTATTCCAAGGGCCTAAAAAAGGCAACGATTACAAGGCAAGATCACGATACTATATGGTCAACGTAATATGCCCTAAAATAGAATATTACAATAGATTCATGGAGATACATTAACAGTACCAAGTAGCATCTGTTTCTTATTTGGTAAAAACCATAAAAACCCTACACATTTTGTTCAGATTATCATTTTTATTTAGGATAGTGATTTCCACACTCCTCTTTTCTATAATCACACTCTTTTTTTGTCCTGTTATAAGTTAATACGAAATTAACCTTTTATTTTTACTCTTGCACACTTGAAATGACAACATTGTCAATTCACATCACAAGATTTGAGAGGACGAAATGGAATAAAAAGAGTGAAAATTAACTACCTTCATTTATCGTGCTCCATTATCCGCTCACGGTAGGGTCCCAAGAGATAGTAGCTAGCATTCCTACTAACAAAATATTAATATGTGTACCGTATTGTAAATCTACTGCATATATATGCTGAAAGTAACAATTCAAGACAGATGCTGAAGGAATCATGGAAATACCGCCACCAAATAGGAAACAAGTCTCTCTCTCTCTCTACCCTAGCCGTCACAAAGATGTCCCCCCCCCCCCCGGTCTCTCCAGATCAACGACTTGTCGTCTGATTTGAAAGAGTTTTGTCTCTCGCTTTTACAAGAGTAGTTTCATCATTCGACGAATTTCTCGTCTATAGATCGGGTTTTTTCAGACGTAGTTGCTTTTCAATGACATATGTGACAACGGTGATCTAATCACATGATATCTGTAGACACCCCAGTTTTGAACCCGAAATACGCCCATGCATCTCCGATGATGAAACGGATCAATCACAATTACCTGGAATTGGTGAAAATGATTTGAGTTTGACCAAAACCAACCAAACACTACCCAAGCAATCAAAATGTGCCAAACCAACCCAAGCATTGTTGAACCAAGCCAAACCATCAATCTGCCATCTATAGCCTTGAGCGCTCAAGCCCATGGCTTTGAGCGCTCAAACCCCTGAGGAGCACCTTGAGCGCTCAAGTCCACAACCTTGAGCGCTCAACCCCCGTCCAGTCAGCAACTTGCAGAGTATCTCATCATGAGATTTCCTGCATGGGAGCGTCTGTGGTTGATCTTATACGATCCCTATACGTATAATACACCCCACCAACTCCGAAAATACACAAAAAATACTCCCAAACACCCAAACCCACTTCTCTCTCTCTCCTTTCTTCCCTCCCACTCACTCTATAAAACCACCCATTGCCCCCTGGTTTGGGGGGATTTCCACCACTCTTTACCTTCAGTTTCTAACCAAAGAACCACGGCTCTCTCTCTCCCTCTCTTCAAAACCATCCTTCTACCATTAAAACCACCTACAATACCATCCACAAAACCCAGAAATTCGACCTTTGATCACCTGTCAACCATCTACATTGTCCAATTCGTACAGAATACAAGCCAAGAACACCCATAATCAACCTCTCAAAGTCCAGAATCAAGCTCAAGTCTCAAACATTTTCCAAAAGGTAGTAAAAATGTGATCAACTCACTGTTTTGGTCTTTCTGAGGAAGGCTAGTGAGTTTAAGCAAGATCTCTATACTTGCATTGAACTCACAAAGGCCAGAAAGTTGCTTAAAAACCTTTTTCAAATTTGCAGTTACAGCAGGTTTGAGCGCTCAAGCCTCTGGCCTTGAGCGCTCAAGCCTAGTTCTGAACAGGCCACTGTTTTGCTAACTTCTGAACTTCTTTTTGATTTTGATCACTATTTAAGAGTTAATTGCGTTAAATTAGCTCTCAAAATAGTTTATTCCTACACCAAAACTACATGCATGAATGCAAATTAACCATTTTATAGTGATTAAACATCAAAAACTTCAAATTCCTTATATTTGATTGCAAAACAGTGGTTGTCAAACCTTTTGAAACTTTGTTTTCTGTCTTTTATGGTCCTGAGGAAGTATGGAAACCAGTTTAAAGGTTAAACAGTGGAAAGCCATGTTATGGCTTGAGCGCTCAAGGTCAGATCTTTGAGCGCTCAAGCTGTTCTTGGCCTATTTGCAGTTTTCCAGCAATTCTGGTGATGGCTTATGGTTTAATTCTTTGTTAGTGTATATAAGTTGTCAGTATAATGTTTGTGGTCTGGATTCCTCTCTCTTGCAGAATTGGTTTGAGCGCTCAACCCATGAGCCTTGAGCGCTCAAGCTGGTTCTAAAGCAAGTTTGTTTTAAGCACTTTCTGATGATTTTTAAAGAGAAGTGATGCTTGTGTGATCTTTCTGTGATGTATTTAAGTCTTAAAGCAGCATCAAATATCAAAAACCAACAAGGAAAATGTTCGGGTGGAATGAGGGTTGAGCGCTCAAGTCACCACCCTTGAGCGCTCAATCCCCATTCTGGAATCCAGATTGCAAACAGTTTAATAAGTCTTATGTCCATGATTTCTTGGGTTATTGTACGATTTCTGTTGTAATTTATTTCTGTGAATATTTGTAGTATCATGTTCATCATCCATGTAGATCGCACGCACAAGCATCCACAGTAAAATCGCATCTCTTGCATGTTTTGTTGCTATGTGATTCCCATCCCCGATTCCCATTTATGTGAATAAATCAAATTTTAAACATTTCCAAAATCCCACAAAATGTTGAGTAGAGACCGGTTCACGGACCGGGCGAGAGGGGTGCCGTAAAACCCTTCCCCTCTCGTAACCAAACCCCCGAATCCGAGAAATCTGTGGTTCCGTCATGATCAGTAAAATCTCTTTTTATGGGTAATGAGTCATATTTTTTATCGGTTTCTCGGGTTCGGACCTCAAATCCGGGTGGCGACTCTAACAAATCACAATCCTTTTCGAGCAATCTCGGTGGGCCGTCCACAAGCTGGCGACTCTGCTGGGGACATTGGTTAATATATATTTTATTTAATTACACTTGTGCAATTTTTGTTACACTTGTGTAATTTTATTGAAATATGTGTTAATCAAAGCGGGTTTAATTCGAAAAATATTTTGTGGGATTTTTCAAATGTTTGAAATTTAATTTTTGCATTGCATTTGCATTGTTCTTAACCCCGCTGGCGTGTTTTGGCAATCCTGCCCGGCTTGCCGGTGACAGGGAATCCCGAAATGCCCAGCAGCCCTCGACCGTGATAAATCACATCGTCGCTATCGTTTTTAACGGTAGGAGACGGTTTTGATTTTGAGTCCGGGGTACCCTCAGTGACCAAAACCGGCCTTTGCATATAATTAACCATAGAACCCCACGTTTAGTAATCCACCTGTGTGTTAGGCTTACGTGCTCCATTTTGCTACATGCTATGTGTTACCGCTTTTTCTCGCCATGCCATGTTGCATTCATACATTCGCATTGTATATAGTCACTGCGAGCGTCGTTGGTATAGGTTTTCTGTGTACATATCCTACTTGGTTTTAATGCCTTTACAGTTAGTAGAAGGTTGCCTCGGCCCGATGATGAATCGTGCATCCCATATGCGCGTTGTTCTTGCAAGTTAGCCTTTAGGATGGCCGGACATGGGAAAATTTGGATCATCGAATTCCTAAACAATGATCTAAAACAGGTTTAAGGGACCTTGGCCCGAGGAGGGTCAATCGCCCTTAGGCATCTGATCTTAGATCATTGTCGGAAGTGGTATGGACCAGGATTTCCCAAATCCGACCATCCGATATCAAGGACTTATTACTCAAAAAGAAAACTTGAGGATTGAGGCAATCTTCCAAAACTGTCATTTTTTAGTCTAGGAGACTTAAAATCCACGGAGTTTGAGATACCTCCGGTGTTGGTCGTGCCCGAACGGCCACCGTGATTTGGACTAGCCTTAAGATCATTGATATCTGGATTACAACATCCAAATTGCTTTGTCTCGGATGATTAAGAAAAGCGATTGGCTCTGATTCCAACAAAGTTTGGAGTTTAACCTGCCGAGTAATGGTCTACCCGGGGTGTTGGAAAATCTTCTGTGCAATGATCTTAAGTGAGATTCAGATCCGGTAGACTAACCCTAAGATTGTACATGTAGTCTAGGAGACTTAAAATCCACGGAGTTTGAGATACCTCCGGTGTTGGTCGTGCCCGAACGGCCACCCGTGTTTCGGACTAGCCTTAGAATTGATTGCAACTGGATGGCAACATCTCATTGCTTTGTCTCGGATGGTTAAGAAAAGTGCTACGGCGTCAACATCTAGGCTTAGGTTGAAACGCCGTATTCACCGAGTAATGACTTACCCGTGGTGTTGATACAATCTACTGTGCAAATGATTCTAAGTGAGTTCCGAAACCGGTAGACTAATTCCTAAGGCTAGAAATAAGACTAACTCCGTGAGTTAGGTTGTGGCGAGACGATAGTGAGCATTCATGATTCATTCATTTTGTGCATAGTAGACACATCGAGTACACATCTGAGTCCGGTTTTTGCTTTATAATCAGTTCTTGAATCATTGGGCCTGCAAAGAAGAAGAAGACCTTACCTGTTTGGACTCGACCTCCTGGACAAAGATTGTCTAGATCTTTATCACCAAAGGCCGAGACAAGTATGGCAGAAGAACAGAGACAAAATCCCCCAAATGAGTTTGAGCAACTGAGAAAGGAAATGCATGATGAGAGGGTCCGAAATGACACCCGAATCGCTCAACTGATGGCAATTATGGTAAACATCCAGGGTCGACTTCCCCCACCGCAGCAGCGAGTACATGATGATGAAGCTCAGGATCAGGAGATTTCCAATGATGAACATCCGGAACAGCCTCCTCCCCCTGAAAATCCTCAGCTGGCTGAAATGCTAGCAAAAATACTTAAGTTGGAAGAATCTGTGGCTAAAAGTGAAAAGTGAGCCATTACCGGCTTTGACATGAACAAACTCTGCATCTTCCCAGGAGCAAAGCTTCCCAAAAGGTTCAAGCATGTAGACTTCGAGAAGTTTGATGGGACTGGGGACCCGAGAGGACACATTCAGGCATATGTAAGCTCCCTCTCGTTACAAGAAGTTGATGAGCCTGCTATGGCACAGATGTTTCACGAAACTCTCACAGGGCCTGCACTTCAGTGGCTCTTATCCCTTGACATTTCAAAAAGACAAACTTGGGAAGAAATGGTGGCTGCTTTCATTAAGCAGTATGAGTATAATGTTCAACTCAAAGTCACCACTCGAGAGCTTGAGAGCATCAAGATGAAGGAAAAGGAATCTTTCGCAGATTTTGTGAAAAGATGGAGAGCGAAGGCTGCACAGATGACCGATCGTCCCAGTGATAAGGACCAAATGCGCATCATAACCAAGAACCTTCAACCCGATTTGGCTCAGTACATGGTCATGGCCCAAGCACATAATTTTGAAACCTACTTTGAGATGGGTCTGTCGATTGAAGAAGCTCTACAAAGCGGGATGCTAAAGAAAGGAGACTCATTCCCCAAACCAAAGCGAAACTACATTGGGAACACGTCTTCCCTGTATGCGAACCCCAGTTACACAGCCGGTACCTCATCCAACACCATGAATCACCAATCCCACAAAGCCGAACCCATAAACGCCATCTTATCTCAACCAATCCAATCAATTCAACCACCACAAAATCAAAGAGGACGGCGCATCTTCACCCCTCTTCCCTTACCTTTACCTGTTGTTTTCGAACGACTCGTGCAACAGGGAAAAATCAAACCTCTTCAGCCAACTCCACCTCCACAAAATCCCCCGCCAACATATAACCCTAACACCTTCTGTATATTTCACCAGACACCCGGTCATCTCACTGAAAGATGCCAGCGCCTGCGTCATGAGATTCAAGATCTCATTGACAACAAACAAATCCGAGATCCCACTGAAAAGCCCAATATCCTCACAAACCCTTTGCCAACCCACAAAAGGAATACTGACATAGGTCAAATTACCTTTAGCTCCACTCCAAAATCCACTCCGTTTGACCCAAGCCAGTTCATCCTACCCGAAACAGACCCCAAGCCCATTGTGCCAATACCTGTTGAGCACGAAGTATGCTTTCTAGACATCCACTTGGATCCTACTGTGTGGCAAGAATGGGGTGATTTGATAATGGCAATGGAAGCTCGGGAGTATGAGCAGATGGTGGCCAACAATGTGGCAAATGAAGAAGTTTGGCCGCATAATGAACAGCTTAATGAAGGACTTCCATTTGGTGCCATGATTAACCTACTTTGGGATCCGATGTTTGAAGATCCACTGGATGGATTTGCGCTTCCCAATCTATTTGAACCATTGCCTATGCTACAAGATCAACAACCTATGGAAGAAGGACAAGGACAAAATTGGCAAGAAGAGAATGGGGCACCCGATGGTGCACAAGAAGATGAATGGGACCCCACACCTAATGAATGGCAGCTCATGGACCCTAACGACCCTCTGGATGGATCTACACTTCCCATGTTCTTCGAAGAAGCATATTTTCCAATGCAACCATTATGGGAGGGTCGCCCTGATTTTTCCATGATGAGTGAGTACGCGATAAATCGAATGACGGAAGGAATAGAGTTCACACCTTATGATTACATAGTTGATGAAAACCTTCCGGTACCCCGAGTGCAAGTCCCGGAGGACTGCAACATCATGGTTTTAAATGGAGGCCTACCCGATGTTTGGGGGCAGCAAATGGAAGAAAACGTTGTAGCAAATATGTGGGCCAATCAGAATGAGGGCATAACACCGTTGTGGGTCGGAAACAACGAGGTTTGGACTGTTAACGAGGCTGCCATGGAAAATGGAGATGTTTGGAGTGAAGCGACTGTGGAAGGAATTACCAAAGGTTTGGAAGGAGCCAGTATTGCAAAGGGAAAGAGAAAGGCGGAAGGGGATCTTGTCGATTTCTACACGGACTACACTGATCTATGGGGAGATGACATCGACTCGGTTCTTCATCTTCTTCGGAGTGGTCGGTTTTATCAACCACCTCAGAGGTTCACTGGAAACACTTCTATCCCACCACCAAATACTACAAACCAGCTACCATTCAACCAAGCTCCACAAAACAACCCAGCTCCACAAAACAACCCAGCTCCACAAAATAACCTAGCCACACCAAACAACCTTAGCGACCCAATCGCTAACCCAGCTGATTTCCAAAATCTCTTTAACCCAATAACCAACCAATCCCAAGCTACCTCTACTGCCAACAGTCGCGTTCCCCGTCCGAAGCCTCCGCCAACCAATGAAGAAAATCCCATTCAGAAACAACTTGAGAAAACTCCAGCCGCTCTTACCATTTGGGGATTGCTTATGAGCTCCAGTGAGCATCGTCAGAAACTCGCTCAAACATTATCCTGCATGGAAATTGCGCCTGATATCACCCCGGAAGCCATGATGGCCGCTATTGTCACCAAGCCTACCATTGCCGCTAAGCCAACCAAACATGTTGTAACCTTTACCGAAGCTGACCTGCCGCTTGAAGGAACTGACCACAATAAGCCTTTGCATGTCACCATGAAGTGCATGGGGAAATGGATCCCGGTGGTGTTGATAGACAATGGGTCAGCACTCAATGTATGCCCTCTTCGAACAGCTTTGTGTTTGGGACTCATACCAAAGGATTTCACACCATCTAGTCTCACTGTTCGGGCTTATGATAACACCCGTCGCAATGTGCTTGGGACTGTTGAAATGGAAATTGCTGCAGAGGGGTTTAAGTCAACAGTTGAGTTTCATGTGCTTGAGATCCCAGCTTCGTTCAATTTGCTGTTGGGACGTCCCTGGATGCATCGATCTGATATTATGGCAGTTCCATCCACCTTGCATCAAAAGGTTTTGCTCGGTTTGGAAAGTGGGACAGTTGCCCTCTACGGAGATACAGGCATTCGCCCTCATGCTGAAGACAATGCTCCTTTGTTAGAAATTATGCATGATGAGAATGATGTTCAACTTGGGGGCTTTGCTTTCGATACGTCTGGTGGTGTGTTTACGCTTCGTATTGATGACGATTTTTCAATCAGCACCACAGCTCTCGAGATGATGAGAAGAATGTCTTATCTACCAGGCACGGGCTTGGGACGAACTCACCAGGGGGTGGCTCAGTTTCCAGAATTCCCTTCTCAGCGAGGTCGTTTCGGGTTGGGATACGAACCTACACTGAAAGAGATGCAAAGGGGGAAGACCAATGGAACAAGTAGCAGTGCAAACCGTCGGATTCGCTTTGTTGGAGAAGGGTCGAATGCACCTTATCGCGGCCAGCCTGAGCCGTTTGTAAATGAAATAAGTGGAAAGGTACACCCTGGGTTCGAAATCTTTGCTAATGATGCTTGGGACAGCGAAGATGAACATGAAAAGGTCGAGAAATTGGTGAAAGACCTTAAAGCAGATTGGATGGAGGCTTTGGATGGTGGGGTCTTGATGTCAATGTTCGATGAGGTCAGTCAGACGGGTAAGGATGAAGAAGAGCCAGCTGTGATGATGCTCGGACAGGAGGCCCTCGATGATCCCAGTGTGCTGATAGTGGATGCAGTCGGTGAATACAAGAATTGCACTTTCACTCCTGTTGTAAAATTTACCAATGCATTCACTAAGTTAGAATTCGAGTCTGAGTCAGGGTTTGAATTTGGCTGTGAGTCGGAGTTTGTGCCTCTTGGCCCTCCACGTCGTCATTTCTATTTCGAGTTTGAGTCTGATGCCATGTACTATGCCCCAGAGGGCTTTGTTAATGAAATAAACGGTGATTTCGCTTACTTTGCTATTCCCGAAATAAATTGTGTTGACCCTGACAATGATGAGACTGAGTTTGAGGGAGAAATACCCAAAGAACTCAAGTCTCTAATTGAAAGGGAAAATGAAAGGCATGCTCAGCCAATAAAAGAAGAAGTTATTTCAGTTAAATTGAGGGATGAGGAGAATCCTCGCATGGTTCAAATCGGTTCCGGGCTATCTACTGAGGAACAAGAATTACTCGTCGATTTACTCAAAGAATTTGAAGATGTCTTTGCTTGGTCCCACGCAGATATGCCCGGAATCGATCCTGAAATTGTGCAACATCGAATTCCCCTGTATCCTGATGCAAAACCGGTAAAACAAAAATTGAGAAAAATCAGGCCAGATTGGGTTGAAAAAGTCAAAGAAGAAGTCACCAAGCAATTCAATGCTGGCTTTTTGATGGTAACTGAATATCCACAGTGGGTTGCAAATATTGTGCCGGTGCCCAAGAAAGATGGAAAAGTCAGGGTATGTGTAGATTTCAGGGATTTAAACAAAGCCAGTCCGAAAGATGATTTTCCCTTACCACACATTGATGTATTGGTAGACAATACGGCAGGGCACGCGCTGCTATCATTTATGGATGGTTTTTCGGGATACAATCAGATTTTGATGGCACCAGAGGATCGGGAGAAAACGACCTTCACCACTGAATGGGGGACGTTCTGTTATCGGGTCATGCCGTTTGGATTAAAGAACGCAGGGTCGACTTACCAACGGGCTGCAACAACTTTGTTGCATGATATGATGCATAGAGAAGTTGAGGTATATGTGGATGACATGATCGTAAAAGCCAAGGAAAGGGAAGGACATCTTCCGGCGTTACGCAAGTTCTTTGAAAGGATACGGAAGTATCGGATGCGCCTCAATCCACAGAAGTGCACATTTGGAGTCACCGCAGGGAAAATGTTGGGGTTTATGATCACTACCCGAGGGATTGAAGTTGATCCAACGAAAATCAAGGCGATATTAGAAATGGAGCCACCAAAGACGGAAAAAGAGGTTCGGAGTTTTCTTGGGAAAATTCAGTTCATCAGCAGATTCATCGCCAAGTTGACTTCAACTTGCGAGCCGATGTTTCATTTGCTCAAGAAAGGAGTGCTGTTCAAGTGGGATGACAGGTGCCAAAAAGCCTTCGAATCAATTCGGCAGTATCTTCAAAGTCCCCCAGTATTGATGCCACCAACACCTGGAAAGCCGCTGATTCTGTATTTATCAGTAACACAGTCTGCAATGGGTTGCATGTTGGCACAAGAAGGTGAAGCAGGTATCGAGAAGGCAGTGTATTATCTAAGTAAGAAAATGGTTGGAGCCGAAGAAAGATACACCTCTTTAGAGAAGACTTGTTGGGCTCTTGTATGGGCCTCTAAAAAGCTAAGGCATTACATGTTAGCTTATTCGGTGGTGTTGATTTCTCGAATGGACCCCCTCAAATATTTGTTCGAAAAACCGGCACTCACTGGAAAGTTGGCACGGTGGTTGCTCTTATTGGCCGAGTTTGAACTCAAGTATGTAACGCGAAAATTGGTGAAAGGCAGGGCTGTGGCAGAATTCTTGGCAGATCACTCAATCGAAGGGCCAGAAGATACAGAGTTCCAATTTCCCGATGAACACGTTATGACAGTAACAGAGGATGTTTGGAAATTGTACTTCGATGGAGCTGCAAATCAGAGAGGATTCGGGATCGGCATATTATTGGTTTCACCAGAAGGGCCGCACATTCCCCTATCTTTCAAATTGAATTTCGAAGTTACCAATAATCAAGCAGAATATGAAGCGTGCATTGTTGGAATGGAGGCTGCTTTTGAAATTGGGGTTAGGAAGTTGGAAGTGGTCGGAGATTCGAATCTGGTAGTATCTCAAGCTAATGGTGATTGGAAAGTGCGAGAGGAAAAGTTGAAACCATACCACAAAGACCTCGATGATTTGATCCATCGATTCGAGCAAGTTACTTTTACACATATCCCGAGAATGAAAAACCAGTTTGCCGACGCTCTTGCTACTTTGGCATCCATGGTGGAATTGCCTGTGGGAGTGAGAATGAGACCAATCATGATTGAGCAAAGGAATAAGCCGGCATACGAGTATGTGATGAATGTCGGCGAAATTGACGATGGCCTGTCTTGGTACCATGATATCTGGAATTTGGTTGAGAAAGGAGAATATCCAGAAGGAGCAAACAAGAAAGACCGGATAGCATTACAAAGGTTAGCTTCGCAATACATCCTCTGCGGTGGAAGGTTATACAAAAGGTCGTATTGTGGCATGCATAAGTTGTGCATTTATGGTGATGACACGAAAAGGGTGATGGAGGAAATTCACGAAGGAATCTGCGGTCCTCACATGAGTGGATTAATGATGGCAAAGAAGATTCTGAGGCAGGGGTATTATTGGTCAACTTTGGAAACAGACTGCGTGCAGTATGTGCGGAGATGCCATAAGTGTCAGATCCACGCTAACCTCATGCACGTGCCGCCATCTGAACTTCATACAATGGCGACGCCCTGGCCTTTCTCAGTATGGGGGATAGATGTGATAGGGAAAATCACGCCACCAGCGTCGAACGGACACAAGTTTATATTGGTGGCAATTGATTATTTCACGAAGTGGGTAGAGTCGGCCTCTTACGCTACATTGACCGCGGTACAAGTGGCTCATTTCATTAAGCAAAACATCATCTACCGATACGGGGTTCCTAATGCCTTCGTGTCAGACAATGGTGTACATTTCAAGGGAAGAGCAGCAGAGGTGCTTGAGGAATTCAATGTTCAGGTTCACAAGTCAACAGTATACAGACCACAAACCAATGGGGCAGTAGAAGCAGCAAACAAGTCAATCAAGAACATCTTGGAGAAAACCATCGAGTCATCCAGAGATTGGCATGAGAAGCTGCCATTAGCATTATGGGGGTACCGCACTTCGATCCGAACTCCAACAGGGGCAACGCCCTATTCACTGGTTTATGGAATGGAAGCAGTACTTCCTATTGAGCTTGAAGTACCATCCCTGAGGGTGATGATAGAAAGTGAGATTAACGAAGCCGATTGGTTGAGCGACAGGTTCGCAGAGCTAATGTTGTTTGATGAAAGGAGGTTGCGGGCATTGTATCATATTCAGGGATATCAGAGAAGAATTGCCCGCGCATTCAACAAAAAGGTGAAGTCCAGGGATCTGATTGAAGGGGATATGGTGGTGAAGGAAATTCGGGCACCGATATTCGATCCGCGGGGAAAATTCAGGCCAAAATGGGCAGGACCATACATCATCAAGACTATCCTCGACGGTGGAGCAGCAGTGATCCTTGATTTGGATGGTAACGAGTTCAGCAATCTTGTCAACTTGGACAAACTCAAACGATATTATCCCTGAGAGATGCTCGTTGGGCGGAAAATCGCAAGGGCGAACCGACCCAAGCAAAAATTAGAGCAAGCCTGCTAGTCTGAAAACCCACACTGGGCAGTCTAGGCAAAATCTAAGGCGAAAATCCAAAAGAAGCTCGCTGGACCGAAAACCTGAAAAGGCAGTACCAGGCAAAACTTAGAGCACAAAAAGGAGAGTGTTAATACCCGAGTGAACCTTTCCCTGAACTACGCCATGACCTGATTCCTTGAAAAGGGATACGTAGGCAACCCTATCTTGGGGTTCGGTCTAAATCTGATGAGTTGGCTCGCAGTTTTGCAATATTTGAAGAAGATAGCATATGGAACTAGATGAACCAAGAGGGGGAAACCCTTCATCATTCAATTTTATTCAAATCACTTCTTCGATTACATAAGCTGAGCATGGTAAAAAAAAAAAAAAAAAAAAAAAAAAAAAACCATTTATTTTGGGAAACAGCCTAGTGGGTCAGAAAGGAAGTTGTCCTAATTTCTTCAGCGTATGGCCCTCATCTGTATCCTCATCCAATCTCTGTAGTGCCCATTCAAATGAATAGTTGGGTAGGGATCAGGAGCCCAAACAACCCTGTGCCTCCAAGAAGTACGATAGCGCTCAAGAACGGAATGTTTGAATACGGGAAGGCAGAAAGTAGCAGGAACTATATACTCCACTTCTTGGCGAATGCAGTATTGACGGAGAATACGCTGTGGAAAATAATATGCATAACCTTGCAGTCCCGCTAAAATCACCCATGTGTCTCCCATGTGACTGGCCGTCATAGCTGGCAAGGGCAACCAATGGCACCTCCAAGTGATGTGATCTTCTTCCAATGATCTGAAGAAGTCAACCCATTCATCTTCATCAGGCTCGTCATGCACAAACGGCCTACTCACCCAAGTCCGGGGCTCGTAAACCCAATCACCTGCTGGCTCCCTCAAAAGCCCAACCTTGTCACACAGCCACATCTACAAAACCAAAAACACCCAAGTCAAAGTCAAAACCAAAGCCAAACAACCAAAAATTCCCCAAAATTCCCAAAAACCCAAAAGCATCCAGACCAAATAAACCAAACCTGAAGCAGAAGCGGACTCCCAGCAAATGTATCTGTTCTCCCAGTTTTAACTGCATCCAAGCCCATGATTGTTTCAGCCAAAACCAAAGGAACCACATCCCGCCGCTGTTCGATCTGAGCAGCAACACCGACAATGGCAGAACTGGGATGGCCATCACCGGGGACCAACAAGTATAATGCCAAGAGGCACATGCAAAGTGCAAACATGCGCCTGTTCTGAACAGTAAAATCTAAAAGATCGCCTGTTGGACCGTAATCCGCAAAAAGACGAAGGATGTTGAGAGTCTCGTTGCGAATCAAAAAGCGCGCAACACCATTCCCAAGACCAAGCTTTCTGCTGAGAATGTTGGCGTAATTTTGACGGATGGGCGGTATGACGGGATCGGCGAAAGCATTACCGCCAAGATATGCCTGAAATTCTTCGACGGTCGGACAAAGTTCTTGCATGCCGAAGCAGAACACATGGAGCTCTGAATCCCAACAGCGGACGGCGGCACGTAAGATGTCCTGGCAAATAGGAAAAGTGTGGAGGTGGCGAAGGGCATTAAGGCCAAGACCCCGAAAGTTGAACCAATCAATGTTTTCAAGGCTAGCAATCCAAGTGTTGATAATGGAAGGATCAAGGGAAGCCATGTTTGGGGCAATGAAGAATTATTGAGGAATGTATATGGAGTGAGAAATGAAAATTGATGTAGAAATGGTGTGTGGAAAAAGCTTGATCATGAATGGTATTTATAGGGGACTTGTGAGGAACCTTACAAATTTGCCATGCAACATTGGAAATTAAAGATTACATTTTCAAGATGGTCAATTGCATGTTTCCAAAGTATTTGTGTTTGAAAATTTGAAAATGCATTGGAAATACATGGCATTTGTGGGAAAATGTGAAAAGACCTTGGGAAGGTGATGTTCAAAGCTTGAAAGGGGTTATAGCAGAGCAACAAGACATTTGGGGCAGAGGAAACCATGCAAAAGAGTCCAAAAATGCATTGGGAAGCAATACCACAAACCAGTCCAGCACAGGCATTGAGCGCTCAAGGCCAGAGAGTTGAGCGCTCAACTTCCCCAGGACCACCTTGAGCGCTCAAGGTGGTGAGCTTGAGCGCTCAAGACCCATTGAGCGCTCAAAGCCTGCAGAAAATGCAGCAGACAGTAGCAGCTGCATTATTACCCGTTTGGTGCCCGAAACCTTTTCCAAGCTTCTTAAACCTCATTCAACACCCAAGCCAAGTTTCAATGAGCATTTGTGACTTCACGGAACGTCCCGTACCCCGAGTTATCAAGCCGATACGTGTACGGATACGAGATACAAGCTTAAAGTGGCCACTCAAAATGTTCAAATCCATTTCCAAGCCTTGCTAGCCATATCCAATCATTGAAACACGTGTCGGAAGGAACTTTTGACTTGTCGGAACATTTCCCGGGGCAATTCTTCAAAGATTCAAGGTTTTGAGGCCTCGACGGCTTATTTAAGCAATGAAACGGCGGCCATCACCGCGTCAAAAATGGTTTTAGAAGTTTTCTTGATGAATGGTCACGGTCCCAGGGGCATTTATGTCATTGTTGACTTGGTCAAGGTGGTAACATGGTAAATCAGTACATGCAAAGAGGCTCATGAAGCATCTTACTTTCAAATTTGCCTTATGAACATCAAATTCCGTTCTAAGGTCACTTGGTATAAATTGTTATTGATTGCTTATACGCGGGAAGTGAGTCAAGTTGTGCGTCATGTAAATACATCTTCCGGTTGTACATAAATTCAAATAATCATGTTTCGTCCAAATTCTCGAACATGTTAGCTTTTCTTAAAGGTTGAATTTTAAAACTTTATACTCGGATGTTTGAATTCAAGAGTTTGGTGGATAAATCGCGTACATTCTACAACAGGTTGTTCGTTTGTACATTAAAACAGCAAGTAATACAACGAACAATGAAAGTGCAAATCATGTGCATAAACTGAACTAAATTCATGCAAGGCAAAAACATCAAGTCTGTACAGGGCACACGACGCCCAATGAAGAAATCCGCAACCGGGGCACGCAGGCCCAATCCATCTATCTACTGGGGCACGCAGGCCCAATCAAAAAGAAAAGATATAAAAGCAAAAACAAGACTCTAAACTACTCTATATCTACTGTGTACTACTCCGCCTCATCCATCGTCTCGTCCGAGCTCTCAGTCTCGTCCCCCTGCCGCTGCTCCAGTCGCTCCTGCCGGGAAGAGGGATAGTTAGCGTCATCAACGCTGTCATCGCTCGAGCTCGTGGTCTCAACTATCCCCCCGGGTGCTACCTCCACCCTCTGACGGGTCGATCTCCGTGGCCTCACCTCCGCGGGCTTTGAACGCCCAAGCCGCACAGTCGTGTCTCCAGGACCACCAGCTCCGTCATGTGTCCTCTTCCTGATCACGGGCGGCTGCATCATCAAGCAAACAAGGAAAGAATCAGTACATGGTATAGTCAAGGTATTGAAAGCACAAGGAAGATAAATAGCATACCGGTGCGACTCTCAGTCGAGACGGACCAGGAGCAGCAGGAGGTACTGGCTCGCCCTCCTGACGGATAGCAACCTCCTCTCCGGCTATGAGGCGGCGAATCAGGACGCGCAGTCCTCGGTTCTGCTCATACAAAGTCTGTACCGCCTCATGTGAAACCTGCAAGCACATCAAAATTTGAGTCATCAAGTACATTTGGGCAATCATAATTGAAATTCACAAATTGAAAGAATGAAGTGTTTCTTACCGGTGCTGCAAGCCGCGGGAAGTCTGCTGGAGGCCTTGGGATATCTATGTCCCCTATCTCACCCCCGGCAGAGGTAACGCGCACCCACCACCTAGCTCCCGCTATCTCCTGAGATGAGGTACCAGTACCCTCACCTCCTGCCACCCCGCCAGCTGAGGCGCGCGCCTTCGCGGCCTTCTCTCTCTCCATCTTCTCCATCCACTCTGCCGCTCTCAGGGGACCAGCCAGATACCTGCTCCGGTAGTCGATATAGCTCAAAGCAGGGCGCAGATACTGGCGTAAGTCCAGGTCAGGCGTCGTGTAGCGCTCAATCTCTGCCAGCGTATACCGGGACGTCATCAGCACCCGGGGAGGAAGGCGTCCTGGCACCTGTGGTTTATCGGCCCGTATCGACTGGCGCAGCACCCTGTCACCAAGGTACCAGAACCAGCCGTACTGGCACTCAAGTAGGACCCTCCCTCTCGTGAGCTCCCTGCTCCGAGCCAGGTAAGGCTCGTCAATGGCATCCCATACCTCCCAGCGAACCTGCAAGAGTTGTTGAGAGCATCAGTAATCGACTGTGAAATAGAACAAAAGCAAATTGAATACATGAGAAAGAGCTCGATATTTACCAGAGAAGCGGCGAGTCTGTCAAGTGAAGCACGGAGAACGTGGATGTTCCCCCGTGCTGTGCCGCCGTAGCGGAAGCCTTCACCCCAGCACAACGCCCGGGGGATGACGTTCGGGTCCTGGTGCCGTGTCTCAGGGGGGTGTAACCCCAACACCTCGTAAGCCCAGAGCTGCAATGAAAACAACGAATCCGTCAATCAGTGCGAATTTTGATAATCAAGTGCGAGTATTGAAATGCATGCAATTAAATTTGAAACTAAGAGTTTTGAGTTTACCTCCCAGACACTCCACAATCCTGAAATGCCTGTCCCTTTCCGCCTAGAGACAGCATTCATGAACGCGTAGCAGCTTCCCAACGCTGCCCCTCCCCAGTCATATCTCGCCGCCCTGGCGAAATCTCTCAAACCTCCGAGATAGGAGAGATGCACCCTGTTACGCCTGTTTGGGTACAGTGATGCCCCAAACAAGTATAACAGGTAGCACCTCGCCTTCCGAGCTGCGTCCTCCTCGTCAGTCGGCTCGCCCAATCCCTTCGTCTTGAATTGGCCATATGTGGCCGTCTCTCCCTCCTTGTTGGGCACGAAGCCCAAAAACCACCTCAGCGCCGCATCATCCCTGCCAATCCCAGAGTCGAATGGGATCGGGTCTCCTCCCACCTGCAGCCCTGTGATCGCTGAGAAGTCCAGCGGCGTCATCGTCGCCTCTCCGAAGGTGAGATGGAAAGAACTCGTAGAGTCCCTCCACCTCTCGGCCAGTGCTGTCACCACAGCATGGTCGTGCTGTGTGCCCGTGAGAGTCGGGATGAACCTCCCAAACCCGGCCAGATCCACCAGAGCCTTCACAGAGGCATGCAGCTGCTGGTATATCTCCCAACTGGAGCCCATGCCTCCATGAGCCTTCAAGCGCAAATCACTCTGCACACAATCAACAGACAAGACAAGCAATCAGATGTTAGTCCAATCTCTTATTCAGATTCAGTCATCAACAAGCAGTAATTCAATCATTCAATGCGAATCGGGTTTATTAATTGCTAAAAGTGCGTGAAAACAATGAAGCAAGGAAGTAAAAGCAAGTGTACCGTCAAGCAGTCTGTCGAGAGGTGGACCTCGGGGTCCAGTGGCACCTCCTCTCCAAAGTACAACTCCCGTTGGGGAGTGTAAGCATCTGAAGCGGAAGGCACGAAGAGGTGCACCGGTGGAGCGTAAGTCGCCGCATCAAAGGCTGGTCTCCCCCTCCTCAGCCACAGTCTAGCAGCCTGGACCACTGTCACTCTCCGTCCAGCTGCCCTCTCCTCCTCCTCAGCCTGTGTCCTCGCCTCCTCCGCCGCCTCCTCTGTCTCAAACTCCTCGCAAAAAGCCCTCGCCGCCTCATCCTCAGCGGCGGCCTCCCGTAGCATCGCCACCTCTCTCTCTCTGCTCTCAACTACAGCCTCCCTCGCTGCATCTAAGATCCCCGGGGCATCTGCTGCAGCCGCCATCACCACCTCTGGCGGCGCGTGCTCAAGGTAATCCTCCCGAGAAATCCCAACCGGCCCCTGATCCGCCGGTCTACTACTCTGACCCCGAGTCAGTGACTCCCCACCAATCACCACCGCCTTCCCCCTATCCACTCCGCTAGGCTGCTGGCGAGGTCTCGGCTCTATCCTCCAGCGGTCAACCCTAGTCCTGGTGACCCCGCTAGTACCCTCCGCCCTATCCCCGCCATCGCCGCCGCTCGTCCCCCTCTCCTCAATTGTATCCTCACTACCATCGCTGTCCACGTCGTGGACCTCCACCATCTCCATCCCCTCTCCCCTCTCCTCTACTCTCTCTGGTGCCGGGCCACCATCACCACTACCCCCACCACCGTCACCACCACCGGCATCACCACCGTCACCACCACCGGTACCATTACCCTCACCACTACCCTCACCACCGTCACCACCGGCATCACCACCGGCATCACCACCGTCACCACCACCGGCACCACTACCCTCACCACCACCGGCACCACTACCCTCACCACTCCCTCCACTGCCACCCTCTCTCTCCCTCTCTCCTTCTTCATTTCCAACCGCCTCCATGGCCATGGATGGTGGCACAGCCTCTGATGGCCCCTCAACCGCCGGGCCAGGGCCTTGAGCGCTCAAGCTTGGCGGTGGCAAAACCACCGCGCTACCACTGTTGCCTTCCCTCAACATCGGCGAGTCCACCGGAAGCCGTGACTCATCGGGATTCTCCATAAAAACCGATCTAAACGTGATTCGAACCTTAATTGAACAGAAATTGGACCGAGACCGTGCGGGAAAACCCTAGGAATTGGGGGTTTTCGATTTTGCAGAAAATTTGAGTGAGAAACGAATGGGTTTGGTTCGGAATCGCGAGAGGAGTATGAGGATTTGATTTCGGAAAAGTTTTGGAACGTTATGAAGGTTGATCGGAGTAAAAAAACGGATTTAAACGGACGTTATGTTTCTGAACCGTCGTCCCCGATCAGGGGTCTAAGCGCTCAAGCTGGACCTTTTGAGCGCTGGAGGGTCAACTTGTGAAGTTGAGCGCTCAAGGCTTTGGAGTTGAGCGCTCAAGGGAGGGTTGAGCGCTCAAGGGGTAGGACCCTGAGCGCTCAAACCCAATCCTGGCAGGATTCTTGGCTTCTTTTGTAAGCTTTGCAGGGGCATTTTGGGCATCCCTTATGTTTGTTAGTATACTTTGGACTTGTCGGTGCCAATCAACTGAACGTGTAATTATCCAAGGATCTAAAATCTCGGAAATTGGTCGCGCTAGACCGTGTTAATCAATCAAGATGTGTTGTGTATCATGTTTTCGCGTTAGCGTATGCGCGAAGTATTTTGACTGCGGTTTGAGAGCTTTGGGCTCATTTAAATCATTTTCTGAGGGCCACGTGCTCGTTTAAATCATAGTGCACCAATCATGTTTTCGCGTTAGCGTATGCGAAGTGTTTTGACTACGGTCTGAGGGCCACGTGCTCGTTTACATCATCATTTTGAAAGCCACGTGCTCGTCTAAAATCATGTATAGCAATCATGTTCCAAGTCAATCTCATTAATCATCTGAGTTTTTGTTGATCGCCCAACTGTCATGCCGCTAAAACCATCATATTTATGTGTTCGGTTCAACAGCGTATCAATTGTCTCGTTGCTCAGTAGACAATCATCTTATCATTGGCTATCTTGTTGCTCAAGGGATAGCCCCATTAAATTTAGCCTCCTCGTTGTTCAGAAGGTAGCTACACAATCACAATCACAATCACAATCGCAATCACAATCACAATCACAATCACAATCTCAATTATTTGCTTCATTCGCTAAAGGCGTTTCACGACCCGGGAAGGCTCGTTGATTCGTGTTGTATCATTTGTCCTGAGGGACCAAACTTTTTGATCAATCGTCCTGAGGGACAGGAGAACCCATTGCATTCGTTTGATGCCCCCAGGAACTACGCCGGTCTGATCCCTACAGTGGGGTACGTAGGCAGCCTGAATGGCACGACCGATTGATTTTTAAAGTGTTTCCTTTTGGCAGTTTGAGAAGTATTACGGATGAAGAGTTGGGTGTCTATATCTTGGACATTACTCATACCAAATCAATGGTATCGAGTCTCATCCAAGAGGGGCAACTGTAGACACCCCAGTTTTGAACCCGAAATACGCCCATGCATCTCCGATGATGAAACGGATCAATCACAATTACCTGGAATTGGTGAAAATGATTTGAGTTTGACCAAAACCAACCAAACACTACCCAAGCAATCAAAATGTGCCAAACCAACCCAAGCATTGTTGAACCAAGCCAAACCATCAATCTGCCATCTATAGCCTTGAGCGCTCAAGCCCATGGCTTTGAGCGCTCAAACCCCTGAGGAGCACCTTGAGCGCTCAAGTCCACAACCTTGAGCGCTCAACCCCCGTCCAGTCAGCAACTTGCAGAGTATCTCATCATGAGATTTCCTGCATGGGAGCGTCTGTGGTTGATCTTATACGATCCCTATACGTATAATACACCCCACCAACTCCGAAAATACACAAAAAATACTCCCAAACACCCAAACCCACTTCTCTCTCTCTCCTTTCTTCCCTCCCACTCACTCTATAAAACCACCCATTGCCCCCTGGTTTGGGGGGATTTCCACCACTCTTTACCTTCAGTTTCTAACCAAAGAACCACGGCTCTCTCTCTCCCTCTCTTCAAAACCATCCTTCTACCATTAAAACCACCTACAATACCATCCACAAAACCCAGAAATTCGACCTTTGATCACCTGTCAACCATCTACATTGTCCAATTCGTACAGAATACAAGCCAAGAACACCCATAATCAACCTCTCAAAGTCCAGAATCAAGCTCAAGTCTCAAACATTTTCCAAAAGGTAGTAAAAATGTGATCAACTCACTGTTTTGGTCTTTCTGAGGAAGGCTAGTGAGTTTAAGCAAGATCTCTATACTTGCATTGAACTCACAAAGGCCAGAAAGTTGCTTAAAAACCTTTTTCAAATTTGCAGTTACAGCAGGTTTGAGCGCTCAAGCCTCTGGCCTTGAGCGCTCAAGCCTAGTTCTGAACAGGCCACTGTTTTGCTAACTTCTGAACTTCTTTTTGATTTTGATCACTATTTAAGAGTTAATTGCGTTAAATTAGCTCTCAAAATAGTTTATTCCTACACCAAAACTACATGCATGAATGCAAATTAACCATTTTATAGTGATTAAACATCAAAAACTTCAAATTCCTTATATTTGATTGCAAAACAGTGGTTGTCAAACCTTTTGAAACTTTGTTTTCTGTCTTTTATGGTCCTGAGGAAGTATGGAAACCAGTTTAAAGGTTAAACAGTGGAAAGCCATGTTATGGCTTGAGCGCTCAAGGTCAGATCTTTGAGCGCTCAAGCTGTTCTTGGCCTATTTGCAGTTTTCCAGCAATTCTGGTGATGGCTTATGGTTTAATTCTTTGTTAGTGTATATAAGTTGTCAGTATAATGTTTGTGGTCTGGATTCCTCTCTCTTGCAGAATTGGTTTGAGCGCTCAACCCATGAGCCTTGAGCGCTCAAGCTGGTTCTAAAGCAAGTTTGTTTTAAGCACTTTCTGATGATTTTTAAAGAGAAGTGATGCTTGTGTGATCTTTCTGTGATGTATTTAAGTCTTAAAGCAGCATCAAATATCAAAAACCAACAAGGAAAATGTTCGGGTGGAATGAGGGTTGAGCGCTCAAGTCACCACCCTTGAGCGCTCAATCCCCATTCTGGAATCCAGATTGCAAACAGTTTAATAAGTCTTATGTCCATGATTTCTTGGGTTATTGTACGATTTCTGTTGTAATTTATTTCTGTGAATATTTGTAGTATCATGTTCATCATCCATGTAGATCGCACGCACAAGCATCCACAGTAAAATCGCATCTCTTGCATGTTTTGTTGCTATGTGATTCCCATCCCCGATTCCCATTTATGTGAATAAATCAAATTTTAAACATTTCCAAAATCCCACAAAATGTTGAGTAGAGACCGGTTCACGGACCGGGCGAGAGGGGTGCCGTAAAACCCTTCCCCTCTCGTAACCAAACCCCCGAATCCGAGAAATCTGTGGTTCCGTCATGATCAGTAAAATCTCTTTTTATGGGTAATGAGTCATATTTTTTATCGGTTTCTCGGGTTCGGACCTCAAATCCGGGTGGCGACTCTAACAAATCACAATCCTTTTCGAGCAATCTCGGTGGGCCGTCCACAATATCTTTGGCAAAACAACTCGAGGTGGCTTGGAAGATCTGTAGTTTGTGGAAGTTCATTGATGCGTTCATACATAGTTGAGAAAAGATAGAGGCACTAACACTTTACACCAACAATTGCACCAACTCTCTTACATGGAATATGTGAGACCCACATATGAGTGGGAGGTCACATCCCATGTGAGAGAACTGGTGCAATTGTTGGTACAAGTGTTCTGTAGCAAACCTCTACTTGGTTGGAGTCCATTTGGTAGTCTGAATATTTGTTGTCTTTTATCTTTAACTAACACTTTATCTCTTTTGAGATTGTTGATTCTAGGTATGAATCTAAGGCAGATAGGGAGTGCTGCTATTTGCGTTAGGCTATGTCTATGTTGGGGTGAAAGACATTGATTGCCTTCTGTGTTTCTCGTTATGTAAGTGCCATTGGGCGTATATTAATATAATCTTCTCCATATTGTCAAAAAAAGAAGCAGCAGGAAGCAAGTACTAAAAGGAAAATTATTCCATGCCCCATTTATTTCATGAATATATAGAGGGGAAACAAATAACTGGTGAATCTATTTCAAGCAAAGACAACAAACCATCCTCATTTACCACTAATGACTATCCCTAGTTTTATGTACAAAACAACTCTCACTAGTAGAGGTGTATGTCCTCAAAGATAGCTAAATACAAATAAGAATGAAGTAAAAGGGAAAAAAGAATGAAAAAATTTTCGGAAAAGGGAGATGAACCAAGAGTCAGCCATATATTTACGGATTGATTTTGAGATCAAACAAGAAGCCGGAGAGTTCAAGTAGGCACAAGAGCTCGAATCTGGGTTTTGATCCTTCCCATGCACATTTGTATCTCCCTGTAGATGGGAAGGTTTTGAGGGCAAGAAGGGTGCAAGCTCCCAACAGCAGAATCCAGTATCTGTGCCACATCGGCTTGTGGATATCGTTCAGTACAAGTCTGCATATTTCAAGAAAAGAAGTTGAATAAGAATATAATCTAGTAACTTTGTCATGCGGGAGCATTGAAAGAAGGTGAAACAATTACCAATATCACGATGCAGTATGTGCTGCTCTTCTGTACCATGATTTTTCTCATGGAAGCAGACAGTAAATGCTTGTAAACATTTTGCAAATTTCAGCTAATGCAGGAGAAAAAAAAACAGACGGTAGGGCATTCCCCCGGGAATTGTGAAACCTAATGTTGTTAAGCAGAAAGTTGAAGTTATAAGAAGAAAGGCAAAGATGTGGCAACCTGAAGTATACCAGTTGTAAAGTGCAAGCTTGTTAGGGAAAAAATTGATATTTTGCATTCACAAGAAAATGGGATTCGAGAAATGCCATCAATTTCAAAAAAAGAAGAAGAAGAAGAAGAAGAAGAAGTGCCATCGGAATTCATATAAAGGCATGTGATAAGAAATAAGCAGTATCTAACCAAAAAAGGAGGAAAAAAAAAAATGGAAGCGGTGACTGGAGAACAAAGGCGAAAGGTACAAGAGCCAAAAAAGTAAAACAACCATGAAGAAAAATGAGGGAAGAACAGATTGAGATGACGTGGTTTGAGTTCAAAAAGTTGTCACCAGCCAGAGAACAAAAAAAGAGAGCTTAAACAAAGATAAAAAAGTTGCAAACCGCACTGATGATGGTTGAGGAAGAGAACGAAAAAGACAATCTGACTCATGATTAAGTATGCTTCAGTTTTTAGTGAAACCAAGTGACATATATTGTTGGGATAACGCTCTGTCAAGTTTGTATCACACACTTCACCAGTTTACCCTTCAATGCAATCACACTATTAGATCATCTACAAAGGCAAAATTCTAAATTTTGACATGCGTTCAGTAACAGTGCATGCTATTCATAGAATGGCATGATCACTTTATGATTCGGTTTGCACTGCCATGATGCATACACACGTATTTGTATCTCACTTTCTGTAGAGATACCAAGGCAAGTGATTTCTCCATTCTCCTTTTACCCATGCATTCCTTTAGGCTTTTAACAATCTTTATTATGGGAAAGCACAAAGATGACCCTTTGCTTTCTCTTGTACTTATTAAATTTAATTCAATTTGCACAAATAAGTATAATCTGCTTTACATATATCCTCTCTTACCTGTACCATGAGCAAAGTAGCAACACATGAAGTAATGAGCTCCAACGGGATTTCTTCTTCAATTTTCTCGTTATCATTATGCAACTTGGTAGCAGATGCATAACCTTTTTGTAGTGTCTCTGAGGTCAAAGAAGACAACTCATGCTCAAAAACATCACCATTAACTGCTAATCCACAATTTGGTGTCAATTTTCGTTTATCAAAAGCATCTAATGCCTCTCCAATTCTCTCAAAAGCATCTTCCCCTTCCTTAATGGAAGACATTGCCTGAAATCATGCATGAGACATTAAGTTAAAATCAGACTACATGGTAAGCACTTGAGAAACTTTTATGCTTTTAAGGATTATCAAATAGGAATATCACCTCCTCTACATTTAGCCAATTAAGACCTTAGTATCCAACTCAAAACCAATTGACAATGAGTGGACAGGCTGCGTTCATATACGTTTTAGAGGTTATAATTAATTAATATGGGACAAGCTCTAACACTCCCCCATACGTGCAACCCTACTGACACTTGGAGAGGTAAACAAAGGATATATAACATTGGGATCACAACAAACAATGAAACGAGATGCACTTAAGGCACAAACAACTGGGCAATCAATCAAGAGAGTATTGTCTAAAAGCCTCCGAAAGCCTAGCTTTGACACCATGTTAAAGCATCCAACTCAAAACCAATTGGCATTGCGTACAGAGGCCACCCGGGATCATATAACAGTTTTGGAGATTATAAATCCCACCTGGGCTCATATACCAGTTTTGGAGGTTATAAATCCTTGTGGGACAAGCTCTAACAAATACTTTAAAAGTGAAGAGGTTCTCCGATGATCATCCAAATCAACAAATGATATAGGTGTCACAACAATACAACTAATTGGATGACAAGAAGTCGATGTCATTTTTTATATGCCAATCCAATCATATCCTAGGTCAGTAATTACATAATCTATAAGTGTTCAATTAGTTAACATTTACTAACTAAACAAGTTGCATGTCCAAAAAACATCAAACATATCTACAACATCGTACTCCCAAAATGCAACCCACTCAGATGAATTGCAAACGAGATGATCTGCCCTAGCCGCCCAGTATATGAATCTTTCTGGATGCCAAAGGGCCTCGATTTCTACAGACAAAGAGGTACTCAACAAAGTTTTCTGCTTGTGGTCACTAGAAATTGTAACCATCAGAGTCAAACCATCACACTATTTGAACTGGAGATACAGTTAAATATAATCACCCCTATCTCTTGATTTGGTAGTTACTGGCATGCAACTATGAAAACAAAACACAGGATGTGAAGATTTATTGTCATTACTCGTTAGCAGTGAAAAAATTCTCCGGGAAAAAGCACTTCAATTTCAAATTGCAGAAACTACACAAAACACAACCGGCCAAAAACTAACACAAAACTACACAAATTGCGGGATTCTGATGTTCCAAACCTGCATAGCAGTATCCACCATTGTCTGTGCTTTAAATCTTGAATCTTGGACGATCTCAACAGTAGATCCCGACTCTGAATCTAGATAATCATATAAATGATGGTCCATAGAACTTGTGGGGCCATTAAAGCCACCTGACATGGCTGAAGTCTTCACCCTTCGACACAATAAGTTCTCAAGGTACGTGTTGCATTGCCTCAAATTGAGCACAGCCGAAGAGACCTGCAAGAGAAAAATGATCCACAATAAGGTTGTGACAGGATTGAAACATTATAAATTGTATAAAGACACACTTGAAAACAATTAATGGAAGCCAAATGCCTAGCCACTGGCTTTGATTAACTATGATGGTACCAAGGCATATTGCTCCCTGAAAACTTCAGAATCCTTTAGAAAAAAAAAATCTCTATTACTTTGCTTTTTCACAATTATTCATTTGCAAGCATAAACTACAACTATATTTCCTCCTAAAAGGAACAAAATGTACCAGCTGATTAATGCCACCAATCTGGATATGTTTACTGAAAAACCAATAAATGCACCTAATTTTGGAAAACTAACAACCATAATTGAGCAATCTCATTGGGCCTGTCAAATCAGTTGATATACATTATTCGGCATATTTCCTCTCACCTTAAGCTTTCGGGACAACTGGTAACTTAACATGGTATCAGGGCTTAAGCAGGGAGAGGTCTTGGGTTTCAAGTTTGTCCGTCTACATTGGTTCCCTGTTGGGTATTCTGCCTTCTCCCCTTGAAATAATGTTTTCGTGTGTGTGTGTATTTGCATCTCCACGTGCAAGATGCGGTTGCACTTGATGGAGGATGTTGATATACATGGTTCACCTCATTTCCTAACAACTTAAGCTTTTGAAAAAATTGGTATCCTAACAATTTTCGTGCCCTAAAAATTAACAGGCCCGAGTAACAAAGCAAGTTCACATATTCACCTGCTCACCCACTCCCAGAGAATTGCGTTAACTGTAAGAAACAATGGCCTCCGGGAAAGTAGGGAATTGAAATAAGAATTAAAACTAAAAAAAAAAAAAAAAGAGAGAGAGATCTAAAGACATTTCAAGGGAGAGCACTCCAAAAAATATGGATCACTTACATTATTTGATCACAAGCACAAGCATATTATTTTCCATGTTTAACAGGTTAGCGTCATAATCAGATATCTTATTTCAGGTTAACCTTTACCACTTTTATAGAAAGGAAATTTCTCTAGTATAGACCAAGTTACTTAAAATATATGGTTCTTTCTTTTGCTTGTTGGAAGCTAAACCATAAAGCTTCACGAACTAGCACTTAGAGTCTCAAGTACAAATGAAGTCCCTGCAACAACTTATAACTTAAAGACTTTTTAGATTTAGCATTGGAGTTCTGGATAGATCATGATGTTCACAGAATGCCATCGATTGGGTAAATTTTCGAAAGAAACAATGCACATGATAATTTTGAGCGCTTTGCAGTTATTTTTGTCCATCTGTTATAGATAAAACAATTTCACTCCAAAATCCACTTCTCAACATCTATCTCCAGTAGGACTCACTAATTTACCAAATATTACAGACCTGAATAAATGTAACAGCTTGCATAACTTTGCGCTGTTAGTCAACGTACTTGTAGACTTGTGTGAAAACAATGGCCTATAATGTCACACATCGAAGTTTATGGTACCACGTATTATACCATTTCTGCCAATTTTATCTACTCCAAAGCTGTGTTTTATGTTTTGACTGGAGAGCTGATACTGCCACAACAGTGTCAGCAAACATGGGTAAAGGCATTCAACTTAGGAGGTAAGAAGTTGTGTTTAGCTTCTAACAAGAAGCATGCATTTATGAGACAGAATAGAAAATCACATCAATATAGACCAGAAGAATGACGAACGACTATCATGAGCATGATGAAAAAGAACAATAGTTTATGTGTTAAATTTTGAATCATGGCGCAGAGCACTCATCTCCCATGATTTGTATGGGAATATGCCAATATTGGGATACAAATAACATAATAACTTCAACTCAAAAGAAGACATGGTATTGAGACTTAGCATATGGGAGAAAATCTGCATGCATTCGCACATGAAAAAAAATAAAAATCAAGAGCTGAAGGGCATAATAAAGGAAAGAAACATGTACAACTTGTCAAGTCAATATTGGCACTTGAAAGTGATTATTGCGTTTCTCAAAAATAGCAGTTTTTTCATAACTGTCATGAAGAAACCTTTTCTTTAAGAATATAATATCAAACTATTTTTCACGAAGAGAATAAAAAACTATTGTTGACTATTCCCATTGAGAGTGACTGAGAGAAATCAGGGACCCAGCCCCATCCTCTCAGCAGCCTTTGGGGACCTTTTACTCCACGCCTGATTTTGGAAGATATCCTGTGTTCTGCCATTGAATGGCTTCTGTTTTCGTTTTCTTCTTCCTCACTGTGTATATATACTTGTAAGTGTGTAAGCTGACAGGTGTGGACAAACAGAGAGGGTGAGAGTTGAGTCAGCTTGTACTCTATTATTTCCGTCAGAGTATTAAATAGTGTGACATTCTCCGTGGAGCGGGCATTTCAGCCAAACCATGTAAATCTGGTGTCTATGTTCTGTGTGTGTGTGATATCCACCAAAAATTATAGCCATTTAGACTTGATGAAGATTGTCATAACCAATTGCATTAATCTAGCTGTAACTTTCTCAACATTGGGAGTTAATCGTAGGTATATAACATCCAAGCAGACAACAAACAGTATGACCTTTTCATTTGGAGCGTGAGCCACCTTGGATGGAGCCCATACGTCAGCTTCCCTTGCTTGTTTGTGTGCCTCCATAAAAGGATGACTATAAGCCGCTTGCGGAGCATGAAAATTGTCAATTGGTGCTGCTTTAGCTTTTGAAACTGCACAAGTCATATCTC
Organism: Vaccinium vitis-idaea; assembly: GCA_963854785.1. Taxonomy (NCBI): domain Eukaryota; kingdom Viridiplantae; phylum Streptophyta; class Magnoliopsida; order Ericales; family Ericaceae; genus Vaccinium; species Vaccinium vitis-idaea. Next base: position 60,222 of record CAWLAL010000208.1, on the reverse strand, counting down.
CCTGCAAAAAAATGGTGTTCATACTGAATTAAGTACAACTTTAAGTGGGTAAATTTCATTACACGCCCTAAGGTTTGCCTTCATGGCAGACACCCCCTCACGTATGAGAAATAACAAAAAATCCCTTGTGGTTTCCATGTGCATTTCACCGGCACCCCTAGTCGACAATTTTCTGTCTAAATATGTGATGGAATGAGCCAAAAGTGACTTACATTTAAAACATTACCAATTTTTTATCATAAAAAGTAATAAAAAAAAAAAAAAAAAAACTATCAACACTCACTTATTCAGAATAAAAAACGATTTTTTTTTAACGCATTGGATGAGCTGTTTTGATCAAAAAGGGTAAAATTTATTATTAACTATATATTTTCCACTACTCGAAGAACCATTTTTTGGCTTAGAAAGGACAAATTCGTTACTTTTGATTCAAAAAATTTGAGAATTGAGCGATTTTTATTATATCTTTTACTATTAAAAATGCTAAATTTTGTTAAAGCATCCATCAAAACCAATTGGCAACAAGTGGAGAGGCCACCCAGGATCATATACCAGTTTTGGAGGTCATAATTAACCAATGTGGGACAAGCTCTAACACTGGATCTATAACATTGGTATTAGAAGGAAACTACATCCACTTAAGGCACAAAAAATGAGGCAATCAACCAAGAAAGTCTTGTCCAAAACCTTAGCTCTGATACAATGTTAGGTTGTTAACCACCAACTCATCTAAAAGCTTAAGTTGTTAGAGAGAGGGGCAACTTTATTATTTATATTCTCAATATCTTAAGTTGGTAACCACCAACTCATCTAAAAGCTTAAGCGGTTAGAAAGATGGACAACTTTATTATTTTATACTCTGAACACGCCCCTCACGTGTAGTCAGACTCACCTCCATAAGCGGGCTAAACACGTGTAAATTTAATCATTAGATAGGCAGTGAGGTTCGAACATAAGATCTATGGGCTGCTCTAATATCATATTAAAGCATCCAACTCAAAACCAATAGGCAATTAGTGGAGAAGCCACCCAAAATCATATACTAGTTTTGGACGTCATAATTAACCAATGTGGGACAAGTTCTAACAAATTTGTAAATATAAGCCACTTTTGGCTAATCCCATCATGGTTTTGGTCGAAAATTGTTGGTTGGGTGTTAGTGAAATTTACATTAAAACCACAGAGAGTTTATAATCATTTCTCGCACATGAGGGGGGAACTGTCATTAAGGCAAACCTCAGGAGGTGTTAGTGAAATTTCCCATTGTAAGCTCCAGTTGTGGTAAAGTTTCATTAGTAATTTAGGGTGGCAACCCGAAGGTGATGATGGTTATATAAAGCAAATTCAGACAAAATAGGAGACAGTTATGTCTCAATTTATATCTATTATGATACGTATGCGAAAGGTAGTCGTCCTGAATTAGATGGGTTTCAAGATGCTTCGCCACTAATACTCATCGACCAGATTACAGCAATGAAGGGAGCCCACCTGTGAATCTGCGACCCTAATGCAAGATGTGTGTAGCTCCAATGAGAATGCTAAGACGGATGTCAGACAAACTTTGCAAGATAAAATAAGGAACGAAAACCTTCATTGGATGGTAGTGGTGTCACTCACAGAATATTAGATGAAGAAAATAGAACATTGTGGTTAGAACATTTCTACTGGAGGTTGGTCGATGTGGTAGTTAGGAGAAGTGAAATGGTTACGGTAGATGGTAGCACTCAAGACAAGGGTAGAACAAAATAGACTTTAGAGACGGTAGTCTGAATAAACTTAGGTTTTTTGGATATCACGAAACACTATGCCTTAACTGTACTCAATGGAGACAACGGACTCAATTAGCCGACTCCAATTGACTGGGACTTAAAGGCTTGGTTTGGATTGGCTTATAGATGATCTGCGTGGTCAATTAATAACAATCAGCCGTATATACATGTAACAAAGTTTTAGTCTATGTCTCTACTTTCTACTCCCTCCGTCCCAAATTGTTGGGCCACTTTCACTTTTTGATTTTTTTTCAAACAATTGTCTATATTTCACGATCTATAATTTTATTTTTTTTAAATTTTGAAATGTGTTTAATAAAGTTAATGGAGATCTATCAAACAAGATCCATATTGCAGATAAAAATCGTTATAGATCAAAAGATACGGATAATTTTTTTAGAGGTCCCAAATAGTAACATGGTCCAACAATTTGGGAAGGAGGGAGTAGATAATTTATGTCTATTTTCCTAAATATTTCATGTATTTTCCAAATTGTTTTCTTCTCATTTGAAATTGTACTACCATGTTTCCAAAATATTTCCATTTCCATGCTCTTGCCGAAACAACACACCAAAATGAATTTTTAATTCTTGCCACAGGCTGAATAAGTCTACCAAAGCAGCTCTTTTTATGATGCAGTAACATTTAGGGGTCCTAATGTCGTTTTGTGTCCTTAGTATAGAATTAGTATAAATAGTGTGAGAGTCTCTCATTTTGGTAGCTTTTATCATTTAAGAATAGAAATATCAAGAGTTTATCTCTTTGTATCCCATTTTGGGATTTTCTCTCTATAGTTTATCAAATGGAATATTCTGGTTGCACCATTTGGTCAGAGCTCCTAGCTCGATCCTAACCCTTCATTTCGCCGGAAACCTAGACCTCGCAGAAACCTCGCTGGAAAACCCAAAACACCTCACTCTACTCGAAATCCATAGATTTGTCCACTTTCGACCCATTTCAGTCCTAAATCAGTAAATCGAACATAAATCTCACGAATCTCAGCCTAATTGATATATCCAAGGATCCAAAAACCCAAATCGAACCATATGACACGTCGTAACCTAATCGAGCATCAATCGACCCTAAATCCTGGAAATCGAGCATCATTCAACCCTTAAACCCTTTGAATCACTGCTATAAACCCCTCGTATCCGTGTATCTGTCCATTTTGGCACTCAAATGAGCATCACAAGGGTCGATTGGGTTCCGACAGTCTTCAAATCACTTGTTTAGGGCTCATACGACCTTTGATTGCACTCGACTTTGGTCGCTAGCCTTTGAATCTCGACGTCTAACCCATTTCACTTCTCAGAACTGTGACACAACACTGCAATCTACTGTTTCAGCATTCGAAAACCACTGTTCGACGCTTGAATCAGTGTTTTAAGGTTAGGTTTCAACTGGGTTTGTCTCATTTGTCGAAGTTTGTTGCGATTTGTTTCGATTTGATTCGATATTGTCATAATTCGGAGTTGGTGGTGGTGATTGCTTGTGTTTTGCTTGAAATTTGGGGTCCCAATTGATTGAGTGTTGCTTGTTTGGGATTGAATTGGTTGTTGGAGTTGGTTATGGATGTTGTAATGGCTCATAGACGAGGTAGAGGGAGGACAGGAGGTAGAGGTAAAGGATTCGTGGTGAATAATGGTGAAAGATGCTGAGTTTAGCAACCAAAACCATGAGATGGATGAGTTGAGTAAACAGTTTACTACTTTCATTGAGGAAGTGCGTTAAGAATACTCGAATTCAGTGTGAGGATCCTTTGTTAGCTCCGCATTGGCGTAGAGCAAAGTTCGGTGATAATGAACTTCCCATGTTTCGTGGAAGTCCACAAGAATTCATTGATTGGTTGAAATCCATTGAGAGTATTTTCGAGTATTATCATGCTACCGAAGAAAAGAAGGAGAAATTGGTATCTAGTTGCCTTAAAGGGAGAGCTTCGGATTGGTGGACACAAGTCAAAGTTAGTCGACAAAAGAGAGGCAAATAAATGATTAGAGATTGGGATAAGATGAAGAAGAAGCTCAAGGAGGAATTCTTCCCTTTCCATCATAATTCCAATGCCGATTCTTCGACTAGTTTTGGTAAGAGAAAGTCCTTGGGTGTTGTCCCAACTGAAAATCAACCTTTAATCGATACCTTTAAGGCTAGAACCCCCTCACCAAGTAGTATATTCGAATGCTTCAAGTATGGGGAACCATTTCTCGAGTTGGAAGTTGGTGAAAGGGCTTGGAGCATGTTTGTAATGCCCCCTTTGTTAAGGAGGTGAGAGAATCATGTTGTGATGATGATTACGATTATAATAATGTTCCCATGATGAATATTCAAGTGAAGAACTTGGTGATGATCTTGAAGGTGATTGTATCTTTGAGATTGAGAATGGCTTTGAAGATTTACCCATCTATGATGAGTCCCCAAAAAAATACTTCGGAGGTGACTTTGAAGATGTTCCCGTTTATGATGAGCATCCAAATGAGGCCATTTATGGAAACAATGAAGAAGAAGGATTTGAGGACATTGGTGGTAGTCTTGAAGAACAAGAAATGCCTAGTCTTTCAATCCATGAGCCTTGTATGCTTTGGGAAGATAGTGAGCAAGTCTTAGATGAAAGTTATGACATAAGGATTGATGATCGTGACTTCGAGGTTAAAGATGATACGCAACTTTATGAGTATGGGAATGATTTTGAAGCCCCACTATTCGATGAGTGTCGGTTGAACCAAAGGGTGCGGATTGCTATGAGCATGTTGCCTCCCGAGCTACGTCAATTGCAATATGTTCAAGTTGATGTAGCATTTTGTGTCGGAAAAAACTTTTGTGGAGGTACCAAAAGAGGACAACAAGTATTTTGAACAACTTGAAAATCCTTTGGGGAAAATCCTTTGGGGATGGTGTTCACTCGAGAAAGTCTTGGGTATGATTTTGGGCACGACATGAAGTTGAATTTCCTCTATGCCAGGCTTGATGATTCTTATGATGTTCTGGAATCAAATGTAGTCTCATGTGTTGATCCATAAGAGGCATGACAAATGGGTGATCTCTTGTACACAAACGAAGCTCGTATTGAAGATGGGTTATTGCAAGAGGGTGACGTGATCAATAAATTGCAACTACAAGCCTAATCCAAAGCTGCATACTTTTCATGTTCTTTATTTAGTTGTTTTTGCATCTTGTTGTCCAACTTGAGGACAAGTTTTTTTTTTAGAGGGGAAGTCCTGATGCAGTAACATTTAGGGGTCTTAATGTCATTTTGTGTCCTTAGTATAATGGGTAGTATAAATAGTGTGAGAGTCATTCATTTTGATAGCTTTTATCATTCAAGAATAGAAATATCAAGAGTTTATCTCTTTGTATCCCATTTTGGGAGTTTCTCTCTCTAGTTTATCTAATGGAATATTCTGGTTGCACCATTTTACTGGTTAGCATCAAACAACCTATGCATGGAGATGGATAGGGACAGATTATGAGAATATAATTGAGTGTTCAATGTTTGGTGTTGTATTGGAGATGCTTCCATCGTAAGGAAGATCAATAGTATTCTCAGAAGCATATGTTGCTCCAGGACCAACAAATACGGAGAACTGTTGTATCCTCAAATCAGGTACAAGAGTGGCAGATATTGTAGAGCGGAGAGAAGAGGGCCAGGTGCAATGATCTGCATTGGCCCTTTATTTCATCGTTTGACTCCTTGTTATAACAACTCTGCAGTTTAGGGAGTCGTACCCGATAAAAAATGTCAACAAGAAAATCAATGGAGTGGGTTGGAATAAATCAATGCATTCTCGTAAGAGTTCAAACAAGCACTAGGGTTGTACACATACCACGTCCAAGAACAAGATAGTGTTCCTCGACGGATGTGCAATTCAAACCTGAAGCATTCTTATTTTATCCTAAAATTAAAAGGTGAAAGCGGGGTATACTGCCGAAATTTTACTCAACCAACCATGCCATCTAAACAACACAATCTGGCAAAATTTGAACATATGCACACATGACTGGAAACATGGTTATGGAATGAAGTCATTGTGAAGCTATGTACCAAAGTAATATGAAGTATATATACGCGTAAGGGCACCATGTGAAGTGAAATCCCAGACTCCCACATCGCCTGTATACCAAAGTAATATAAAGTATCTACGTGTGAGGGCACCCTCACTTCATGAGCTAGCTTGTGGGGTTGAGTTCTACCCAAGACTGTGTAACAGTCATATGAGAAAATTCGGGAATTAATAATTTCAACATGCATACTTACACTTGCCTGATTCATCATAATGTTGATGGGACTGCACGCATTCTCCAGATGTTCATTTGGAGAAAGAACCACAGACTCTCCAGCATTTGCATGTCTGGCTCTTGGTCCGCTAGAATTCAGAGAAATTTGATCAACTCCAATATTCTGCTTTCTTAAAGCTTCTGGCATATTTTCCAACGGATTTGAAGGCATGCAATCAATATCCTACAATGAACATCAATTAGCTCCTTCCATTTCAACTCTCAGCAGTTCTAAACTTGGAATTTTTCTTGGTAACCAGAAGCATAAAAAAATCAAGAAGAATCACTAACAATCCTCGAACCCCAAGAACCTTTGATTTGGTAATACAACAGGGAGCAACGAGGACAAGTAATAGAATCATATGCGGCACACTGGCAGAAAAATAGCCGACCAATATACTGAGCAGAAGAAAATAACTTGAATAGAGGCCTTAACATTTCTTTTCTATAAGGAAATAGAGGCTATGATAAAATCGAAATGGACGGGAAGAATTTTTATTCAAATTATGACTCCTAATAGTTAAGGATAGACTGAACTATAGAAAAAGAACATTACCCAGAAAAATAGGTAAAAGAAATTTCCATCCAAGATTTAATAGTTGGTCCATTCTCAACCTTGGTAAAGTCCATCTTGTTGTGATAGAAATGAACATTTTATTTATTTTTTTTGACAATTCAAATTTGTGAATTGTTTTGTTTTGGTTGAATGATGGAAAGTGCAAAATGGAAGCAGGATTAGAAATGGATTAGGTTATTAGATCCTTAACCTGTCCAAGTTTCTGCTAAGCCATAACCATTGAATGGCAGGGAAGATGAAATTAAATCTCACATTCATAAGTCACAGCATTAGAATGCAGATAATTGCACATTTAATACTGAGAGGATCTGAGGAAAGAAAGGAGAACAAAAGGTTTAATTAATTTCATACTTCTTTCAACAAGAACACAGATTCAAAATAAGAAAATATTAGCCAGGAATTTTGAGACCAACATTCTTCTTCTACGACTAACTGTGATAGATCAAACCATTGTGTTGCCAGATATACACTCTGTTTGGTTGAGAATTTTGAGAAGAATATTTTGAGAAATATTTTTGAGATAGTGTTTGGATGGGTTTTTGGAAAAAGTAATAATTAGAGAGAGGTTTAATAATTGGAGAGAGATAGAGAGAGGAATGAGAATTAATGATTGGAGAAAGGGGTATGAGTAGAGAGAGAAATGTGATTAATGATTGGAGAGATGAGAGATACAGAAAGAATCTTTTTGGAAATGTGAAGTGAACAGAGTGATAGTAATTTAAGGCTTTGAGATAGAGTACATAATAGAGGGAATTACCATGACAAATTCAACCCCTAGATCTGGGTGGTCAAACTGAATCCTGCACTTGTCATGGTCAACTGTGAGCACGCTCCCATCATGAACTTCTCTTGATTTGGGATGAAGAGCAACTACCCGTTGTCCAACTGATAAAGGACATGCCAAATCTTTCGGTAGACCATCCTTGGTACCAGCACGAAGTTCAGCATAGTGTTTCCTAACAGATTGTCGGTACTGCTTAAGCTTTTCCTTCTCTTCATGAAGGAAGAGTTCAGAGAACCTCCGCGGTTTGCCTAGGGAACTGAATCAAGGGACAAAATCATCATTAACAATCTGTTGCAGCCCTTCACAACAGGTTAGATGTACATGTATTCATCAATATAACAGCAGCAAAAACCTAATTTACCTTCTTATGACACCCCACTCAACGCGACTTAGCCTCGGAACATGGCCCAGACCCACATGATTTAAGTATTCCACAAACTCCCTTTTAGCAAACCAAGGGTAATCGATTGCACTGTAAAACCACTCAAACGTGCACCATCGACGTGTCAATGAGGATGATAGGCAACAAGAAAGATTATCCTGCAAAGTCAGTAGAAAATCTGTTATAACCACGTATCAAAGGAAAGCTCAGTTCTGAACATAAAGATGAACATCCAGCAACATTTAACAGTACCCCTCGAACTGTAGAGTATTTATTAGCCTGATATGAAGTGTTCCTGGGAGACTTCATCAGTTTATGACTTTTTGTTCTTCCTGGCACCATCTTGCGCTTACTTTGTTTGGTTGGTAAAGTAGCATGGGTCTCCACAAGAACCTCCGCAGTTGATACTGATGAATCATTGCCTAGACTTGTTTTATCACTACTTGAAGAACAGTTTGCCGGCTTGACAGGCTCCCCTTGTTTTAAAGGAGAAAGTTTTTGACCGGTACGTTGAAATTTAATCACAAGTTTTTCATCTTCTTCAGCCGACGCCTAGAAAACATTTGTATAGGCAGCAAAGAAGAAAGCTCAGTGAAGCCATGTCCAAAAAGAAAATGCAAAGGAAGTAAGGATTCTAAATCCGAATGCAATAAGGAAAAGTCTTAACCAATCATTAGCAGAATTTATAAATAAGCAGAAGCAATCAGCAGTGCATTGGTTGCATCACGATCCTTTAAACTATCAGTATACACATGTTGAAAAAACCTTTGTAAATTGTGCTTCATGATTCTACTGGTGTTATGCCAGCATTCCATATGGGATCTTGATAGTAATCACTAGTAAAGAAACAGTGGTTTTGAGAGAAGAACAAAAAACTCAAATTGACTAAAAACTTTGAACCGAGAAAATCTTAGGACGTTCTCTTGTTACATTTCTGCTTATTACTCTTTATATGTATACACGTGCGTGCGCACGCACGCACACGATAACACATCTTTAGGAGTACTTTAACCAACTTATTACAGTTTGTCTAGAAAAAGCTTCACTCTCCAAAACATCGGAATAAATTGGAAAACAAATTGGGCTCTGGATTTCTAAATTCATCATCTCAGAACAGAATTATTCTGTGTTTGTGAATGTGCATTCCAATGCTTAAATTGCTAGGGTATTAATATTTTCTGGTAACAAATATGTTGAGGGGACTACGTACAAAAAAATGACATTAGCATTCCATTTCGTGCCCCTAATTCACATAAAAGTCAATAAGGTTCTACAAAGAAGAGTTAACGCTTGAATCCAAAAATTGGGGCTTGATTCAGGACTGATTATGCAAAAAAGAAAATGCTAATCACAACCCCGTGGGCAGTGGTTAATGTGCAAAAAGTGCATCGATATTTGAGAAAAGTGTGTAAGTATCTGTGAAAGTGTATTGATATTTGTGAAAATTGCATTGAAACTCTTTAACTTTTTTGTCATTTTATGTTTATTATCCACTGCCTAGTGGGCAGTGATGAGCAAAGCCGCTGCAAAAAATGGCCAAGAGATGATGGTAACGTGCATGATGGTAACTGCTCATTAGGTGACAAACAGTGATGCTTGAAGGGCATGGCAGTGATGAGTCATAGGACTGATATAGGTAGAGCAGGAAAAGAAAAAGTGTACGGTGTATAGCGACCTGGTGATGGCGGTGGTGAGATGGGTTCTGGAATAGACCATGGAAGAGGTTGGATGGTGGGTGCCTGGGTGGTCATGGTTTTGGGTTTCGTAGAGAGAGTGAAGGTAATCATGGTGGTGGTGAGTTTACCGGAGAGAAAGGATGACGTATGGTGGGTGTTAGTGATGAATTTTAATGGAAAGCTGGAGGAGATGATGGAATTGGCAATGTTAGAAAGTTTGTTCCTGTGGTGGTGGTTTTTGGTAAAGGTGGTTGGGTGGTGATGCAGTTTGGTGGAAGAAAGGTTGAGAAGACGGTGAGCTACATTAGCTCTCTTACTGATTAAACATCCTCAAATGGATTACAAGCAAAAGAAACCATAAAATAGCACCAGTGCTACAAGTAAACAAAGAAAATGCAATATCAAAGTTTGCATAGCGTAAAAAACTTGTCTGTGCACTAACCTTCAATGAAGAGGATTTGCATTTCCTTTTCCATGATTTATTAGCCAAAAGAGACTGCTGCTCTCCTTTGGAGATCACATTAACATTGCTTGCCAAATCCCCACCATTTTTGGATCTTTCTGTAGTTGGAGCCTCTTTACCAGAAAATCCATGTACTTTCTCTCTACCACCATTTTTGCTTCGTTTAGGCACGGCCTCACATCCACTTGACCTAATCGCTGAATCAAAAGCTTGTTTTTTGTCCAACTTCACAAAGGATTCTGAACCCAACCAAAGAGGCGAGGGCAAGGTAAACCAATAGCAGAATAAAAACGCAGTCCAAATCATAAGGCCACAACCACAACAAAAGCAAAGTAACGAACTTGAGTCACTTGACAATATCATGTTAAACACATAACCGTTACAGTTTATATAGTTACATACATATAGAATTTTCTAGATGGACTTTATATTCTTTTCTTGTCTTTTCTTTTTTCATTTTTTCCTGGGCAGCAAGGGAGTTGAAGTTTGGATTCTGATAAACTAAAATAATAAGTTCTAAGATTTTGTATCACCAGGCAAGACCATTGTTACAAAATTACCCAAAACTGGCAAAATGGGTTAACATCATTGTTGTTAGAATCATATCCAATCGTATCTCAAATCGTAACATACAATTCGATGCAATTCAGTGTGTCATTGATATGAATGTGTTGCATGAATCAGAAATTGCTGTGAATCATGCGTGATCTGTGAAAAGAATCGGGAGAATCATTTGATTTACAGAATTCAGTGTTTGGGTACCTTTTGCATTTATTTTATTGGGAAACAAACTACTTTCGAAGGTCTTAAGGATCATTAAATCCCATCTTTTGCCTATGCTTCTCCCTATTTACTCGGAAAAAGTCAAAAAATATATTTTCCTGTGTAAAGTATTCTTGGTAAAAGGAGAGGGAAAATAAATTTTCAGAAGTTAATTTTTATTCCAAATACAAGATGATATAAATAATCCTAAACAACTTCAAAAGGTATGTTTGAACTTTTAAGTTTCAGCTCTCGTCTGCAAATACGGCCATATTAGGATTCAAGAATCCACATCTCTTGCAAGTTGCAGTAGAAACAAGTGACCTTGCCAAGTTATTTTTCTGGATTATCAATCAGTGCTAGGATCATTCCCTAGACCTTAAACATCAACTGTACTTTGCAAAGAACCAACTATACGAATAAGAGATGAAAAAACGAAGCACCAAGCACAGGGAGTTCTTTAACCAACACTTGACTTTGACACATGAGCAACTTTTAATGGGTAACACAAGCTTATCTATTTCACAGAGAGAGAGAGAGAGAGAGAGAGAGAGATAGAGAGAGGACTAACCCCCCAAGCAGCAAACTGGTAAAATAAAATATAGATGGTATGGACATTAAAATGGCTATTCAAAGGAACAAAGAAAGGAACCAAGAATCATTTACCAGATTCCATTGTTGAAGATGGCATCATTACAGACAAATCTGCCAATGTTTGCAGTGCATCCAATGCTGGGTCTTCATCTAGATGAAAAGGAAAGAGTTGAGGAAACAAGCAGTTATTCATCACAATTCATGGCGCATAACCACAGAAAAATATCTTAAAACAGAAAATTAGACCTAAGCGATTTATTTCTTTATGAGAGGAATCTACATGAATGTGCCTTACGTCCAACTGTGATGCAATATTACTACCTCATCTCTGCCAAGGGGCACCATATCAATATATCGCGATTCACGCAATTTGGTACCCCATTCCAGCTTCAAGTTCAAGAGTGGGAAGAAATGCTTCGTACTACAAAAATTATTACCGAATGAAAACAAATAGCAATGTAATACTACTACATTGGTTTTATCATTTCATTTCAAGATAAAACTGAGTGTAAATGTACTAAATACATCCAACAGAGATTTTCAGAAAACAAGACAATGGTTGTGATGAAAAACTTGCAACATAAAAAATTGACTTTCTTCTTCAAAAAAAGAAATATAAATAATAGAAAGTTATATATAAAATAAATAAAAAATAAAAAAATAAAAAACCTCGCAACATCCCAAGATCACCTCAAATAACAAAGCTTTAATAGTGACCATACCTCCAAAGAAGAGTTTCTTCTTTCTCTTTGTTTTACGTTTAACCAAAGAGGAATGCTCAATTTTTGGATTTGACACTTCAATGTTAACTTCTCCCATCATATCATTATCATTAAGGCCACTTCTTGCGCCACTAGATGCTTTCCGATCATCGCCAAAGTGGTCGATTCCGAGATTATCACATTTTCTTCTCTTGCTATAAACGTTTTTACCCTTTTTGTTAACTTTCAACATATCAAAACCTTTTTTATCTCTCAAAGCACTTATTGCCCTGGTACAGCCTCCATTCTCTTCCACCTTGAAGCCTAAACTACTTTCCAAAGAGTCCTTATCAATTGCAGGACCAAGAGTCGTGGACCGGCCCATCTCAGATTGTGAGCGCTATATTAACACGAACGGGAAAGAATAGATTAGTTAATACTCCGACATCACGAAACAAGTAACAGACACAAACCAGAATATCGAAATGACTAACATACTTACCCGGCTTTGGGAAGGTGAGGATGACGTGGGATTTTTCTTCACTGGCGATTGGGACACATGGGGCAAGCCTCCCCTCTGATAAGCCTTGGTTAATACTAATGCCGCCGCTTGTTCAACATCATCATCCAACTCCCTCTTTTGACCACTTTTATTAGGTGAACCATGGTTGTCATTGTCATCTTTTCGATATGAATATGCAACTGGGAAGCGAGTTGTCCTTTTCCGTGTAACCCACCCTTTTAACCACAAAAAAAAAAATTATATAATCAATCCAAAGCTGAAGACAACCCTCAGAGAACATTATAACCTACTCAACCATTGTTCTGCAGCCTTCACCACGAGACAATTGAAGAAAAATCCCATATCAGTACGCGCTATAAGTTTGACACAAGTACACAACTATCAAATCAACACCACATACACAATCATCACACAGAAAGTCCAGCAAGGGTTAGGAATTAGGATATAAACTATCTGCTCCACATAACAAGAAACATCAACATTAACTTCAACAAGGAGCCTCAAACCCAAGAACATTCGCAAATGTACAACAAAAACTGAAAATTGGATCTTTCCACCATTTTTTTTTACTTATATGAAGGCAAGTAAACACACAATTTTTCCTTTGGCGTTAGTTGCCGAAGTCCCAACTAAACCCATGCCATAAAGCCATCAAAACAAAGAACATCGGTGCAAAATATCACTAGATTGAAGAAAAATGGTCTAGTGTCCTTTTAGCATTGACAACCCATATGTAAGAGGACTTAGAGAAGATTTCCTCTAAGTATAATTTATAAGGTTCTCATGGGGTCCGTTTGTTTAGAAAGAAATTTATGCTGGAAAGGGATAATGACAAAAAGAGAAGTGAAAGAAAGGAAAGTGAAAATAAAATTTATTTTCTTCTATGCGTGATTACAATGAGAGCGTTGTAAGAATATTGCGAGAAAATATTTATAGTTAGTACTTACCTACTTATCCTTAACATACAACATGGACAATTATAGGAAAATAAAAATTATGGGCATAATGGGAAGGATCATAAAGGTGGCAACATTCACAAGAAAATAAAATCCCTTGTGTTCCTAGCAAGAAAATGAAAGCTACCAAACCATGCAGTTGTACAAAAAAATATTACTTTCTAGAGAGCTTTCTCCTGTTTTCATGCTGATCCAACGCCAAAAAGTGTCTTTTTTTTTTCTTTCTCGTATTTTCTATCATTTTCACTTTAATTAAACTGGCCCTTTAAGTGGTCTTCATTCCTATGTCTATTCTTCATTGTTTTTATCATCTATTGTTTATTATTTTTATCATAGCATTTCCCCCAAACAGCCAAAAGTTCCCCTAGTTAAACAATTATAATCCTTGTACCACAATTTTTTCTCCACTCTTCCCCTCCTTTTCCATACGATACACCCTCTTCAACACATCCTACCTCTTTATTATGTTCCTTCCCAACATGATTAAATATTACACTTCCATCAGAAGTAGTTTAACCATAAAAAGTGATTACTTAAAAAACATATAAAACTATTTCCAAATTCCTTACTACAGATCATTGTAAATAGCAAAATCCTTTCCCCAAGTCTTACTAGTGAAAAGGGATAGCTACATAAGAAATTCTACAGCCAAATACGTGAAGATAACAGGTGATAATTTATACTAAGAAAAGTTTTACCATCAGAGAGCCACTTGCACAAGGACAAACATCCATCATTTATTGAGGCAGCTGACAGATATAATAAAGGATCTTTTTTTGATGCAATGGACTGAACTTTTCCTTGCCCAAGTTTCTGAGGAATCGGGGATAACCGAGAAGCATCATTGCTCTCTTGGCCACCATCACATTCTTCCTGTCAATCAACAATCCATCAGACTTCAGCTGAGGAAGTGTTAAAAATCAAAATGCAAAACACAATGTGATAGGCTCGCAAATGTTCACATTAGCGCCCCCTAATTTATCATTGTTAGATCCGTTTATATAGTTACTGTTTAACTTCTTTTATTTTATGTCATATGTATTTAGAGGCTTAATCTGCTAATAAGTTGAATTTACTTGGTGTCAGAGCAAAGCTCGTGGTCAAATTAATTCAAGTGGTGCATCTAAGCTATCACGAATAATCAATCATCAAAGCACCCAATTTTATTCCGAAGCCTTACTATTTGACACATGGTCTGAGAATATGTGAATGATAAGCTTGACTTTGATTGTGAAAAGGAGATCAGTCACCATTGCAATCAAAGTCAATACATATTGACCGACTGGGTCTGATGTTTGGCTTTACGTGGAATTACAAAGGAAAAGGGGATCAAGCGGCAGATATTTGGAAGGGGCCACCATTAAATTTTGGGCCACAAGACTCGCCCGCATGTAAACCACGAGACACACTATAAAAAACAAAAGGGAAAAGCAGTAGGTTTGGGGGGAGACTGGGCACATATCAGATACTGTGGTGCACAAGCACAATCAAGGCGCGCACAAGCACTGGCCATGGCGATCATTTTCATTCCGATGGCCGGCTAAACCTCTCATCTAGGGGGACAATGCCACAAATGGCTCCCAATCCAAAGACAAATGGCACCAAATTAATCCCATTCTACATTTGATTGTGCATGGGATAAGGAGGGACAAAGAGTGAGGTCCATTGTGGTGTGGCCAAATAAGCCACTGGATTAGAACACATCTCCCTTGGGATTATAACAGTTGCCCATAATCCAAATGGTTATAAAGTGGGTCAGTGGGAATACAATTCCAAAACCAGGATTTCATACCAACGCGGGGAAAGGCAGGACTAGTTCAAACTTCACCTAATTTCTTTGGATCGTCCTGACAATGCAAAGCGTGGCCCTAGGGCTATATTTCAAAACAAAATCTGTATAATAGCATCTTCCTTGACTTACGAACTAAGTGCTTAGCTTACCAGGACATTATAGTGATCAGTCACCATTGCAATCAAGCCAACGACAGAAGTTGCCCCCTCTGGCAAAGATAGATATGCCTGAAAATTAGAAGCATCCTAAATCATTAATATTCAAAATTTGAAGGCCATCTAAGAAAGGATACCCAAATTCCAAACAAAGGTTACGAACTCATAATCCACAAAGAATACAAAAGTATGCCAGTACTAAAACATCTAAGCTCCTAGTATGAATTTTGGATACTCGAAAATTGCATATCATTATTTTGCAATTTTTCAAGAATATGAAAGTATATGCAAGTAACTAAAACATCAAAGCTCCTAGTACAAAATCAAGTAGTGGTGAGAAACTAAATGTTTTGCTATTTTTTCCCTTTATATGAGGAAAGGAAGGGGGGGAATTATTACTTTAAACCAATGTTTTAAAACCTGGACCGGGCCGGCCGGTTCAACCGGTTGGACCGTCGACCGGATCATGGTTCAGTTCAGTCTAAACCAAAAACCGTTCATTTTTAAGAACCTGTCTCCAAATTGAGAACCACATTTGAAGTTTCACCAAAACAACATTTTCTATGAAAGTAGAAAATCGTGAAAAACAAGGACGGCACTCAAAACCGTATTTCTATGGAGCCGTATTTCCATGGAGCACAAGCTAACCACATTTGAAGTTTCACCAATTTTCCCAAATCCCATATTTGCTTTTAACCATAGAATGTCTAAGAACTTATCTCAATTCTCAATGTGAAGCCTTTGTAACTGTAAGCAAAGCCAAAATATTAACTACATGTCTACACCATTTCTCAAAGCAGGACCACAGTATTTTCCAAATAAACAACATCCTAGAAACATTCACTCTACTCATTAAGAATCAAGTCAAAGTTTCACACAAAACAATGACTAACAGGATAAGGCACATCTATTGATGAAACAAGCACTCGAACCCAACATACCTTGTTCATATTGTAAAGGGCCTCTACCATTTCCAGAGATCTATTAGGTACCACTTTCGCCACCTGAATATGAACAGTAATCAAGACTCAAAGGGCAAAATGACATGCTTTTGCCAAAAAAGACAGACAAAAAGGAAAACCAGTTGTAAAGCAAAACATGTATAGTGCTTAAAAGGAACTTATTGAGAGTCATCTTCACGTGCCATTATATGTTACTGAAGTCACCCTTTTATCATCTCATTCTAAAAATGACCAAATTTGATTCAAGGCTCGAGTCGATACTTAACATACTAAAGGAAGTTCTTTGCATACATGATTGCTGCATCGTGCATAAGCAAGAGTTATATCTATACAATGATGTCATTGCCATGTCCAACATTTTATTGTGCCAGTGTGTTTTGGGAATGTATCCATCAATATGCTACTTGCCAAATAAAAGTGGGACAAAAGAAAGGAAAAAGAAAACGAAATGACAATGATACATCACAAGAGACAGTCACACTGAAATAGATAGCTGCACAACATGAAACAAAAAGCTCAAATAAGAACAACATCCCTAAAAGGGAAAACTGAATGTCAATTACAAAAATGGGTACCTTCTTCCAATCTTTCCCATACTTCCTATAGGCTCCATAGAAACGCTCAAGCTCGTCCTTGCTCCATTGAGATCCTAACAAGTCGGACAACTTCCTCTTCTGTTCAAGTATGTATATCAATGAGTTCAATATCTTCAAAATCTCCACGAAGTAAAAGTTATAAGATTCTGAAATTTATTTCCCTTTTTGGTGGGGGAAGTGATCCAGATACTTGTAAGATAACCACTACCATGTTTACTTACAAAGAAGGATCACATGAAGAATCACAGATATTTGATTTCCAAACATACAGACACTGCAAAATAGTGCCACTCAACATGCCATGACAATTTAAAGGCAGTGCCTACTTACATGAAAAATTCCAACCCAATACCTTAATATAAAGTCTGTGAAGTATACAGCGAAGTACACTGTGCTTCGTAGAAATGGACTGTGGACTAGATAGTAAAATCTCACACAACGTAGAGAATGAGAAAACAACAGAAAATTTCTTTTGTTTCCCCTTTTCACAATGAACATGAGTTGCGGGCAGAAGATCTCAAAGACGAAGAGAGGATAAAAATATGAAACTTGCATAAAGCAGATATCTACTATTCAAGGTATGGAATTTTAAAATTCTCATACAAAAAACGCTTTAACAAAGGGACAACACTTTACAGCTGGACTCGCTGTACTTATGGACATAAAAGTGTTAAGAGCATGTTCTCATAAGGAACATAAATCTGTCCCCTTCCTCAGTACCTTGTGCATCTCTCTGGCTCAGAAATTTTGTGGAATAACTCCATACAAGACAACTTACTCAAAATACACCAATAACCTAAGTGAGAGCTAGAGTAATACAATTTTCTCATGAAAAAAGTAGTAGGACATTGTAATAGGGAAAGAAAGGCCGCAAACAACAACATGACACTACTGGACACATACAACATACTGATCAAGAAAAACACAAGCTAGCAGCCAAAATGGAGGAATACACTAAAGAGAGGAATAGACAACAAGTTCCAATAACGATGACATGATAATTCCAAGTCTTTTACCAATTTTTGTAATGAGAATTAGAAAAAAGAGGATTGAGCAACCGACTGGAAATGCACAGGTTGCTTCAGATATGCAAAACGAGTTGGAAGGGAATTAACAAGTCAAACAAAGTGCCAATACCCTGACTGTAATATATGACAAACACCAATGATTGACAGCTTAAAATGAGAGCACTATCCACTAATCTAGTAAAGGGGAATAAAATGATAATCTAACATCAACTGTTATAGCCACGAAAAGCTCCAATGACTCATTTAGGAGTCTAGTAAGAACATAAACTCCATGTAAATAATGCCATACTCACCCGTTGCCGAGATTTGATTGGGTTCCCATCGTCCTTATCGGGAGGCACCTCGGGATTATTCGAAAACGGCTTGTTTACACTCTTAGATTTCCTTGTCGGGGCCATGACCAACACTATCCTCTCTGGCAAACATCACTAGAATTAATACGAATCAAATCATCAATTAGCAGGAAAATCACCTTCACTCCAAATTCTTGAAGTAAAGATTAGGCATAGAATAAAGATGCTAAATATTTAAACAATAACATGAATATGTGTAACTTCTTAAGGAATATTGTTTTCCCAAAATAATATCTTCTGAAATCCACCAAAAAGTGAGAAGACACAAGGTTAGGGGTAGTTGGATGATCTCTTGTTCCAGTCTTTTTGGGACCGAACATGCAATAAACCAAACCAAACCGAGCCTTATGTTCCAATCAATTGGGACCGAACATGCAATCACACCGAAAAAGAGTACCATTAGACCATTACTTTTGAGATGGAGGCATAACTGGAGAATAAAAGAGATATTTATATATTCAAAATCCATTAAGTCATCCCCAAACTTTTTTGCTGACCTAGACACATGATCTCGATCCTTGGATCTTCTGATACAAAAACTATTGTTATTTCACTTGTTCACCCTCATAATCATTTATGTAAAGTGCTTTAACCACCAAATTACGTTTCCCCTTAGGTGGGTCTTGCAGCACAAAAGTTCACCCGCCACTACAAGAAGATTTGAAGACCACGTGCCCAAAATATTGAATGAAACCTATGAAGCACCGACACTCCTAGAGGCTAGAGTTGACGTGTCGGACACGGCAGGGCATCCCAAAATAATTTATTTACTCTGATAGATATATATATATATATATATATATATATATATATATATAGGAAGCCGATCTATTGAGGGAGTCCTCAAACAAAATTCCGTGCGGACCTCACCTTTTTTCGACTTTCCGGATCAAATTTTGACGATCCGAACCGCTCAATGTTTTTAAAATGCATTTTCCAAGGTCTACGCGGAAAATCTTCAAAAAAAAATACCCGGAAGGGCTTGATCCACACAGTTTTTGTTAAAAACGCTATATATAGCGTTTTTAACAAAAACTGTGTGGATCAAGCCCTTCCGGGTATTTTTTTTTGAAGATTTTCCGCGTGGACCCTTAAAAATGCATTTTAAAAACATTGAGCGGTTCGGATCGTCAAAATTTGATCCGGAAAGTCGAAAAAAGGTGAGGTCCGCACGGAATTTTGTTTGAGGGAGTCCTCAATGGATCGCCATCCTATATATATATATATATATATAATGTTATTAATCAAATGTATGGGTTATAAAATGCAATTAGCCCTTTTATAACTTTTCCTACAACATATATATATTAACAAACATACATACGTATGTATTAACATATTAACATACATACGTACATCCCTACATACATATACATATACATACAATTTGAATGGAAAAAAGTGTTTACATTTAATATATATGTTAAAAAGTGTTTACATTTTGCAATTTAAGCATGGGAAAAAAAATACACACACACACACATATATATAGAGGCCCCTTTCTATGAGGGATCCCACACTTTGCTAAAGTGTGGGACTCACCTTTCCCGATCAAATTTCGATGAACAGAACCGTTCAATGTGTTCAAAACGTGTTTTTAAGAGTTCATGCGAGGAATCATAAAAAAGAAAATGACCGGGAAAGGCTTGATCCTGGTAGTTTTCGATAAAAACCTTATATGTATAAAAAAAAATTATCGAAAACTGCTCGGATCAAGCCTTTACCGGTCATTTTAATGTTCCAATAATTGAATTACTAGTGTAATCATGAGGGTACTTCGTATATACATTCTTTCACATAATTAATAATTTTCTTCATAATCTCAAAATAAACTTGACGTGGACTGATTTGCCGATGAGTAGTGATCCGTAATCCGTTGTATTCCTGATTAATCAATGGGAAGTGAATGCGGCTCCGCACTACAGAATCCCCAGATCTGTACATGGGGGCCTGGGCATAACTCGCACCTACCATGATATCTTGCTCCATCCCCCAAACGCAAATTACATCTGTCTGTGTGTACGTCACTATCTACTTGTCAATCCACATATAAAGTACAGTGTCTAATGCAATCAAAATGCCACATCCAATCCAAATCAAAAGTAGGAGAAACCGAAGATCAATCAGTTCATGAAAGGGCATTCATACAAACTTATCTGCTCAGTGTATCAGCAAAAAAAAAAAATCCAAATTTCGCAACTTACGAGGGCAACAACCCTTTCTCAATTGATTAACGACAGACTGTAATAACAATAACAACACGCGACAATGTCCAACGAAGATTATTAAAAAAAAATCGCCTTTTAAACCCTAAAATCAAGATCAAATTGAGATGGCGATGCAGAACATACCAGTTCTGGGATTTAATACGGCGGCAGGGGGAGGGAGAGTGACGAATCCGGTAGAGATTTAGAGAGAGAAAAATACGAGCAGATCCCTGCAAAAACTTGGAGTTTATAGAGAGGGAGAGAAGCGTTTGCCGCGAAACTTGAATATATCAGGGTTTGATATGTGAAATTGAATAATTATTCAGTGCTCCCGCCACTGCCACGTGATGCCGTATGTCTCGACAAATTGTGTAGATCCATTATAATTAGACGGTGGAGAGAGAGTGGGAAACCCGGTCCCTAGCGCACTGAATGATCTCTCGTGAATGGGGGAACCCGGCTCAATGATGCGCCTAGGGCCGGAGCGGCTCCAAGCTTATACAAAGAGGATTCAAGCGAATTTTAATCCACAGACACCATCCGCTATTATGTTTACATCTAACAAATATTTTATTCAACGTTTTGACAATTAATAAAGTCGTATATAATCCGATTTTCATTCCCGAATCCACCTTTAGTGCTAGGAACTTTCCATATGTTTTTCATCCATGACGCCATCCTCTGTTATGTTTACATCTAACCAATATTTGATTCAACGTTTTGACCATTAATAAAGTCGCATATAATTCGATTTTCATTCCCGAGTCCACCTTTAGTGCTAGGACTTTCCATATGTTTTTCATCCATCACACTATCCTATATTATGTTTACATCTAACAAATATTTGATTCAACGTTTTGACCATTAATAAGGTCGCATATAATCCGATTTTCATTCCCGAGTCCACCTTTAGTGCTAGGACTTTCCATAAGTAATGCAAAAACTTTTCGTTCTCAAGTCCAACTTTAATTTATGCCGTTAATGCCGGAATTTAAAGCTAATGTAATATTTGATTTAGGAAATGAAATCGAATTCTAATAGTTTGGTTTCACATATAGTTATGGTAATTCGTTGTATACGCAAAATTTACCATAAGAGATTTTTTTTGAAAAAATTAGAATGCTTGATAAATTTTGAATTTGGTCCTGCATCAAAAAATGCGCTAAATTTTTTGTAAATTTAAACAATAATTTATGGTATAGTAAAATCATGATCTTAAAATCAATCCCTACTTATGTTTTTCATAATTATGGCAACGGGTAGGGTTTGGATCGGGAATACTCATTTTATATCCGATTCCTAAAATTCATACTCATCTCTATACCCGTACCCATAACCAATTGAAGATACTTAAAAGGTTAAATTCCACGGAGACCCCTTCATCTATCACATTTTTCCACGGAGACCCACTAATCTTTAAAAACGTCCAAACAGACCCCCTCATCTTTCACCGTTAGCCATTAAGACCCCTTCCGTTAGTGTAGCCATTTGCAACTGGAAAAATATCATTAATTTGGACATTTTTAGACCAAAATTCCCTTGATTAAGTCTTGCATACTGATGAACAAAAACAAAAACACATTTAGAAACCATTTATTTTTAAATTTTTATTAGGTTTATTTATTTATTTTTTTTAAATTAAAGTGTCTTTATTTTAAAAGGGTTTATTTGTTCTCAGTGTGTTTATCTGCTTCATTTTCAAAAAAAAAATTAATTAATTAATTTGTTTCATTTTTATTAGTTCTATTTGTTTTGTTTCCAATTTTTTTTAAAAAAAAATATACCTATTTTTTTTAAATGAAACAAATATGCATATTTAGAGAAAAAATTATTAATATTTCAGAAAAAAAACAAGCACACTCAAATTTTGAAAACAAAAACATTCACCTAATTTTTATTTTTTGAAAACAGAAAATTTTTGTAAACACACTTCGAAAAAAAAAAAAAAAGACGAGGTGAGTGTGGGTGATTTTCGCAGATGAGGGGGTGGGTGTGGATGATTTCTAAAGGGTATTATAGTCATTTTTGTCATTTCGTTAACGGCATAAGGGGTTTTTTGCATTTTGGATGGATGAGGGGGTGAGTTTGGACATTTTCAAACGTTAGGGGGTCTCCGTGGAAAAACGTGATACATGAGGGGGTCTCCGTGGAATTTAACCTACTTAAAAACCACCAAACCTATACCCATATAGATAATGGGTAATATGGGTATTACCTAATATCCAATTCTGCATTGAAGAAAGAGGCAAATATATGGAAGAATATTAAAATTCTAAAAGATAAAAAGTTATCAAGTATATATATGTTGAAATATAACACTAAACTAAGACAAAAATCCACTTATATTAGTTGTAATGCATTAGTACAACCAAAACAAAAAATCATAACAAAAAACATCATAAAACAATTTAGATATATAAGTTACAAAGCAAAGGAAGATGCAATTTAGTACAACAAAGATATAATAAAGTTACTTGTACAACTAAACAGCTTAGAAAAAATTCCCAAATAATTACTCGTCACTAACTAGATTTAAAAAAATATACTTGTCCAAGAGAAACATATATATATAAAGGGGGTATATATAATGAAGAACGGATACAATGGGGCGATTGTGGGTATTCGGGTATAGGGGTAGCAAAATCATACCCTCCCCATACCCAACCAGGTATTATACAATTACCCTCATACCCACTCCTAATGGGTAGAAAAATTGGATAATATCCATCTTTGAATATCCGGATCAGACCGGGTATCCATGAGTATGGGTATAATTGCCATCTCTAGTTTTTCATCAATGACATCATCCTCTATTATGTTTACATCTAACAAATATTTGATTCAATTGTTTGACTTTTAATTAATAAAGTTGAATATAATCACATTTTCATTTCCGAGTCCACCTTTAGTGCTAGGACTTTCCATAAGTAATGCAAAAAGTTTCTGTTCTCAAGTCCAACTTTAATTTATGCCGTTAATGCCGAAATTTAAAGCTAATGTAATATTTGATTTAGGAAATGAAATCAAATACTTGATTTACGTTCAATAGTTTGGTTTTGCATATAGTTATGGTAATTTGTTGTATACACAAAATTTACCATAGAGATTTTTTTGAAAAAATTAGAATACTTGATAAATTTTGAATTTGGTCCTGCATCAAAAAATGCGCTAATTTTTTTGTAAATTTAAACAATAATTTATGGTATAATAAAATCATGATCTTAAAATCAATCCCTACCTATGTTTTTCATCCATGACATCATCCTCTATTATGTTTACATCTAACAAATATTTGATTCAACTGTTTGGCCCTTAATAAAGTCGAATATAATCACATTTTCATTCCCGAGTCCACCTTTAGTGCTAGGACTTTCCATAAGTAATGCAAAAACTTTCCGTTCTCAAGTCCAACTTTAATTTATGTCGTTAATGCCGAAATTTAAAGCTAATGTAATATTTGATTTAGGAAATGAAATCAAATACTTGATTTACGTCCAATAGTTTGGTTTTGCATATAGTTATGGTAATTTGTTGTATACACAAAATTTACCGTAAGAGATTTTTTTTTTGAAAAAATTAGAATACTTGATAAATTTTGAATTTGGTCTTGCATCAGTGTACTCATTGTGATAAATATATGTAGACACCCCAATTTTGACTTAGAATAATCTTAAGCACTCCCAATGATGAGGAGTAAGTAAAAAACAATTAAAGCTTGAGCAAGGCCTCCAACATTCCAAAAACCTCCAAACACTCATCAAAATAGCCCAAAAACTCAAAACGAAGGAAAAAAAACTTTGTTGGACCTGAGCACTCAAATCACCCCACTTGAGAGCTCAAATCATCCATTTTTCCTAAGCGCTCAAGTCCGTGGACTTGAGTGCTCAAGTGGACCACATGGCAAATTGTTATAGGGCAGTTTATGAACAAAATTATTTGATTCCTCTGCAAATTTGATATTGTTAACCTCTAAATCACGTTTTGTAAATGCCAAATCGACCTAATTACTACCCTAGACCCTTAACCAAATTTCAAAACCTCATTTTTCTCCCCAAACCCATCTATGAAATTTCTTCTTCTCCTTCATTTGCACTCTCTACACCCAGCCACAACCAGAAGCTCTCTCTACCATTATTCTCTCTCTCATCACTGATCCAAGTTCAAATCACCAACACCCACACCCAAATCCCTTCCTCGAGGTCCGGTTTGGCCCTAGAGTCCATCAAGCACCATCAAAATCCACATTTGAGCCTATTTCCACTCTAGTGAGTCCAAACCTTGTCCATTCTCTGTCCAAAAATCTGATCTTAAGTCATATCATACCACAAATCCCCACAAAAGCCCTAAAAACTCTTGATTTTCACCTAAATACCCATCAAACGTGTTCAAAGCTTAGATTATCAGTTGAGTTCTTGATCATCTAGCCCTATTCCAGTCATTCATCACTCCAAAAACTCAATACCCAACCTTCTCTCATAAAAAAATCAACCAAAAAGCCTTGTTTCAAGCTTGATAAGGTAGAAATACCTTAATATTCATACTGTTTTTGCTTCCTGAGGGAGCAAAACAAGTTTAAAACTGGTTCCTCATACCAAGTTTAGGCTTGTTTTGGTCAAATAATCACAGAATCCTTTCCCCGAACCCATACGTGTTTCTGTGGTTCTTATTGTAACTGGTTTGTCGGGAAATATACGTACCCATATTTTTCCACCACGACGTACGAATATCATTTCAAAGTTTATGTTCAAAATCCACTTGAGCACTCAAGTCAATTTTCATACCTTTTTTTTTTATTTTACTGCTTATCTCCATATATTACCTTGTTTATCTTTGTTTTTGGTTATTAGTGTATAAAAGAGACCTTTCTAAGGTCAAATCAACCTCTGAGATGGACTAAAATCACATTTTTAAGGTTTGTTTCTCTTAGGATTGAAGAATAAATTATTGGAAACATGATAAATGTTGGTAAAAAAGAGATTTTTTTTAAAGAGAAATCAAGGAAAAAGACTGTGAAATGTATTGGCATGAGAGCTCAAATTATTACTAAAGAGCGCAAGTCAATCCCATTTGGGTGCTTAAGTCCATCTGAGCACTCAGGTTCTCCCATTTGAGTACTCAAATCTACCTAAGTGCTCAAATCCTCTATCTCTCATATCTCGTTGTTACTTGCTCCGAACAGGCTTACAATCATTTTTGGTTGTTTTTCTCCCTGTTTAGTCTCACAATGGTTCTGTTCATGATCCGATCCGCTTATGTCATTAGTCAAAAGTGGGTTTCTGTAGTTCATTTACTTTGAAAGCAGTGGTTACAAATATGAAAACATGATAAAATCTGAGAAACGGAGTTACTTTTGAAAGAGAAAGGCTAAACAAGGATTTTCAAGGGGAAAGCTCACTTGAGTGCTCAGGTGGATTTGAGTGCTCAAGTCAGTCAACTTGAGCGCTCAAGTCAGCCCATTTAAGTGAACAAATTCATTTTTGGTTATAGTAGTCTTCATTCATTATATCTTGCTCAATTTGACTTTTAATCATGGATACTTCACTGCATATTAACGTGTTCAAGCATAGATTATTACATAAATTCTTTTATTTGGCAAACCTCACTTGTAATTGCTCATGTTCATATTTGTTTGTAGTTTACATCGTGTATTGCATAAATCATTTCGTATCTCCTACACTTTATGAATATCACATGTCATTATTCATGTTTATGCTCTCTGTAGCTCATGTAAATTCATGTTTTGCATATTTCATGTAAATCATGCATCTCAATGCATCTCATGCATCATCACCTTGTACATATTGCATAAGTATCCACCGTTTCACATGCATTTCTATTTGTGATCTTGTTTACTCGTTTTCCCATTCCCTGTCCCCTATTACATGCTAAAGGTTGATAATAAACATTTTACAAAACCCACAAGTACTAAGTAGAGACTGACTCTTGGGTCGGGCAAGAGGGGTGCCATAAAAACCCTTCCCCTCTGGTAACCAAGCTCCCGAATCTAAGATATTATTGTGAAGACGGACTGGTTTTAAACTTTATCCAAAATAAGGCACGAGTCATTCGAGTTCGGTTCCTCGGGGACAATCCGCTAAAACCCGAGTGGCGACTCCGAATTGAATTCCTCGGAGGGGTGTCCACAATATATTTATATATGACAATGATAAATCATGATCGATTGTGATAAACTTATCACATCCTCGTAAAATATAATGTGTCTATTCACATGTTCAACAAATTTGTGATAAATTTATAAAAATTCTTTCAATAAATTTACCAAATGGTCTGATTTCAACAATTAAAACTCAAATCTAAGAACTAAAAATTTACAATTCCCTATATCATTAGCCCAGATTTGTATCAAAGTAGATTCATATTACAACAACCTAAAACAAGAGGAACCTCTACCATTACAAATTCATATTCACATCCAAAAGGATACCCAAAAGGAAGTATTACCAAATTACCGGTACCTTGTAAATAAAGAAAAATAAACGAATACAAGTCTACCATTGAAAATGACAGTACGGACCCAAATACTTTGAAATAAGCTAGACGTTCCCCTTCAGAAGGAAAAAATGTGCGTTCGGACGTCCTACCACCCCCACCATCGCCGTCAGGGTAAGGGACACTGATAAGGCCAAAACTGGCTCCTAGCAGGAATGTGGTTCGCTCATCCTTGTCAGCTCAGATGATCCACTTTTGTTGGTTCCGTACCAATAACACCTCCGAGGTCTCTGCCAAAGTATATGTAAACAAGGCCAAACTTCATCACCCATGCTCCAAGAAAAGAGATGATACCTCATTATATTCTGGTCCGATAGACAGCAAGTTTTGCTCAGCTCCGTGCTGACATGACTTCATAATCTTATTCAGCTCCGAGCTGATTATACCTCTACTCTGCTCAGGTGCTCCAAGCACAACAAGCGGAGTAGATCAGGTCTCCTCTGTCAAGGCAGAATAGACCTTCATATAACATATTCCCATGAAAATATGGAGGAAATATCTCCAACAACTCTTACGTAGAGCCGAGAAGATAAACAGTCCGCTGCATTCAAATGGCTAGCGCCACATCATTAGGGATACAAATTCAAATAAACCCAAACGGTTAATAGGCTCCTCTCGGATAAGTTTAGCCCGTCGATCTTGGTCAGTTACACCATCTATTCAAAATTCCACCTCTTTAGGTGCTTATAAATACCAAGCCCCCAACGGATAAAAGGTACACACATCTCTCCAACACTCATCAATTCTACTTTCCTCCTACCTATACTTGACTTAGGCATCGGAGAAGTGTTGGCTGGCACCACACCGGTTTCATACACCTTCTTTTGCTAGTCGTCGATTTGGCTCGCCCAGAGCCGACTTTGGGCTAAAGCTCGTAAAGGCACTGCTTTAAGCCCCCAAATTTTGACTAATTTTGAGGGCCTCTAATTATATAGGTCCATATAGTAATTAGGCATACATAAAAATTAAAGTTAATTTGTCTTTTAAGAGCCCAATTTAAAATAACGCCCAAGTGAAAGGGCCCAAACATGATATAATTTGGCACCTATTTTGTTATTATGAGAAACTAAAAGGGGGTTGTAATTTTTAAAAAAGAAGCTAAAAGATCATCGCTACTGAGTAGTGATTTATTTTCGAGAATATCGTCGCCTACTAACTTGTTTCCTTCTTGCCCATCTACTTTCGTGTTTTTTTATCCTTGTTACAGTGCTCTTTTGTTTTTGATTTTCAAAATATCATATAACTCTCTTAACCCACTCACGGCCCACCAATCAATACTTCGTTGAATCCAAAAAAAAAACCAAAAACTACGGTGTAGAAACTTGATTATGAAAATTTAATCAATTATGGGTACTTATGCTCTTAAGTGATTGTAATGATTTTCCTATAATTTTTTTTTTAAGGTATTTGTAATTATACAAATTCGATTGAGGACCCATTTAAAAAAGTTCGCTTTAAGCCTCATAAAATTAACAGAACTTCTGACACAAAATATAAACTATCCAGTTTGGAGCCCCACGCTAATAATAAGAACCATTTAATTTATTTAAAATTGTTAATGGTTTAGTAAAAAAACAACTCATTCGCATTTCGGTAAGGATAAATACATTAAGGCTTTGACTTCGTACATACATTAGTTTTCCTCCTCTTTCTTTAGTTACAATGTAAATTTCAATTAGTTTGCAAAAATAAAAGGGTCCATGTTAATATTGTACCTAAGGCCGCAGAAGGCATTGGGTCGGCCCTGCTCTTAGGATGGACCAACCCAATTTTGACGACCAAGTCAAACTCACCTCAACTCGCTTCATCTCCTATCAAAAAAATTTAGTGCTACACAAAAGTGGTTGGTTGTTTTTTAAATAGTACTTATAATTAAATAATAAAGCTAAGATAAACATCAATTCAAATAGAACAGTGATCAAAGTCCACGTATCGTACCAAAAGGAAGAGGCTAACTTATTGTATTTAAAAAAAATAATTATTAATTTAATTCAATGAAATAGGTTGGACTTTGAGTTATCTAAAATTATCTAAAGCCAAAATCAAGGTGAATTCAAGATTGAAAAAGGTATAAGGGTTTTGAATCTACCCTATTTTCATATATAACCAAGTAAATATACTACTACCTCCGTCCAAAATTTCTTGTCCACTTTTACTATTTCAGACATTTCAAAAAATTGCCTATATTTTTAAATGAACAAGGTTTTAAATATGCAATATAGATCTTATTTTATTTGATAGATCTTCATTAAGTTTATTAAACAAGGTTTTCAAAGTCGTAAAAAATATTATAGATCGGAAGACATAAGTAATTTAAAAATAACCCGCATATCAAAAAATAGACAAGAAATTTGAGACGAAGGAGTAATAAATAAAGTCAACAGCCTTAGTAACATTACCAATAGAATTCTCGCAAACGACCTGAATTTCTACAATGTGGTAAAATAAATATGTCTCCAATAATTACAATCGATGGGCCCTAAAACCTCCAAAATATACGAATGCATAAAAATTCTCAAATAAACTATATAAGCTCCGGATGAAAATATGACCCTAAAATGCTTCAATTCGATTCCCATTGATTTGTCTTGTATTTCACGTCACAAATTATGCAAAAAGTATACAATACAACAGTATAATAGCTCAAAAGCAATAGGATTAGCTCAATCAATCACATAACTTGATTTATCCTACGACAACTCCTAACCGTTCCTCATTGGCACATAAACAAGAGACTGAGCCTTACCCTTTCAACCTCGTACTTTAGGGCATCTTCAGTAATGGAGTTTGTGTAAGAAATAAGGTAAAAATTAGTCAGATTTTGACAGTTAACACCAAAAAAAATTTAGTTTGGTGCCCGATATTGTAGTTAATTAGGTGAAGCTAATGTAAGAGAAAATTGTGACAGACAGTGTGTAAGAAACAACTGTCCTATTATACTCGATGCTTTTGTACGGACTTTCTCCTCCAACCTTGGACTTTTACACGAATTTTCAAGTGTCATGCTCATTTCTATATATGAATTCCCTCTCTCCTCTCTCTTTCGAGAAGCAAGATATGTGCGGTTCGATGCATGCGATAATATGCTTGCATCCATGGAGAGAAGGGAAGAGAAGCTTATAATTGTGAAATACGGACACTTCACGCACTATCACCTCTTAATTGTATCTCTAGATTGTCTGAGTTCACTCACAAAATTCTAACTCGATCCGATTGATAATGTCTCCAAAACTCTAACCTTTTCACTGACATTGAGACCTCCATTTAAGTTACAAGACATCTCACAACAAGAATATCCTCGACCATAATCCGTCTTCACATTGTGTTTCAAGTCCCATAGTACAAATCACTTACTTCCTCCGTCCCAATTTAAATGCTCCCTACGGTAATGTGTGTTTTTTAAAAACTATTATAGTTTTCATTCTATAATGTATTGTATATGCACTATAGATCTTATTTGATAGATCTCAATTAGTTCTATTAGACAAATTTTTTAAAAACTTTGAAAACCTTACCAATAAAAAGATATAAACGTTTGAAAATGGCACGGATATACGTACGAAGCATTTAAAATGGGACGTAGGGAGTATGTTATTACTGATGCAGTGCAAATTAACAAGGAAAAATAAATAGGATATCGTTCTTTTTTAAGCATGCATGACTTTAAATGGCTTTTACAATTATTCAACAAAAGAAAAGGATGGAAATCAAATAATACAGGTAGCTGATTTTTTTTGGGTAAATGTAGCTGATTTTTAAAGGCTACCAAAGAAATGTAAAAGTATTTTTTGAGTCTGAGCACAAAGGCAACTAGTAATTATATTCATAACCACCACCAACACAAGGGATCATTTGGTGCTTGAGGAGGAGCATTGTTCTTGAAGCACAAAATAATTTTCTCCACCAACAACACTTGTCTTAGGTCTTTATCCATTCGAGATTGGCGTGTCCCTTTATTTTGTCCACAAAGTGTCCTCCCCTTAAGAGCGATCGCCTGCCATTTCCAGCTGCAATTGTACGCAAAAAAATGATTTTAACACTCTCATTTTCTCCAAATATTCTTAATTATTTATGTAAAATATCAATTTCTCCCATTCGCGAAAACAATGATTCAAGAAGTAGGGATGTTTTGGTAATTTCTCAAAAATAAGAACACCGCGGGTATGAGGATAAAAGTCATCCTGGCCCATTTCCGCCTATTCGGCGTGTGCAATTAAAGAATCTCAAAAAATTAAGTGATCATTGATGAATTTTCCAAAGAGAAAAGGATGGGAAAATCAAAGACATACATACATCATTTTACAATTAATGCTGTCTATCTTTTTTTCTTACCATTTTTCGTCACCACAAAATTCTGCAAAACATATGCATCTTGATTCTCTATTTAAGTAATTTCCTCTAAATATAAAATCAATTACGATCATCCAACCAAGCAGTGACAAAAAAGGGTTTACAAAAATTCTATATCGGCCGATATTCAAAACTCTGATGAGGATCAAAATTTCAAGATCTAGAAAACAACAAAACATCTAAATGCATGATTAGAGGTACTACTGACCCTTTGGATCACAGAGGTTGTTGCATGTGGTTGTACAGGAAAAGGTGTCAGAGTTAATTTCCAGACATTGCTCTTTGCAGGCCTCCAAACAATCTTTGTGATCAGCATTAGCTTTAAGGAGCTGAATTGAAGCAACAAGAACCAGGAACAGGACCGCCAATGTTGTAACTTTGATAGCCATATCTCTCTCTCTCTCTCTCTCTCTCTCTCTCTCTCTCTCTCTCTCTCTCTCTCTCAATTTCTGATGTTTGAAGGGAAAGAGAAGAGCAAATCAATAGGGAAGAAAGATAGGAACTTGAGTGGTTACCCTTGAAGATTGGAACTTTTTTGAAGTTATCAAGTTGTTGAATCCTATTTTTTCGGGTTTGTGTTTTTTTTCTGCACGGTGAAAAAAGATTTTATTAATCCGAAGAAACAGATACAGTCAATTAAAGGGACGTTGAAATACGGCATCACAACAGGAGAAAAACATCCCAACTAGGTTGACACCTAACCCTCTCGACAATCATATGCCACAAAGTCCAGAAAACACTGGTTGGCCAAAGATCAACCAGCCCTAACAAAGACACTCCTCAACAAAATGTATAACAAATCAAGATACAGATAAAGGCTTCTAACAAATAGATTGGAATTTTCAGCAGAGTGCCAGGGAACCAGACAAGCAGCACCAAAAATCATGAGGATATTCACAACCTCACACCACCTTTCAGCAATATAAAATTTCTATTGCCAGCCGTTTCCATCAAAGAAAATCTTTGGGTTCCAAATGCAAAGTAACCCCCCAGCTATACCATTTGCTTTTACCTCTTAATATTCAAAGCATACGTCCCACCATAGTGATTTGATGAAGTCTTGTGTAACAGCCCTTTGTTTAGATTCTTGGAAGAAAACCATATCCACCTTTTTTCCTTAAGCAACTTTTTAATCCTACCTCTTTTCTCCAATTTACTCAGGCCTCTAACGTTCCATGATAAGAGTTTCATGTTTATGCCTGAGTGATCCCCTTGTTATGTAACCCAAAATTAAGATTAGCAGTTAGCTCTCATCTCATTAAGAGCTTCCATCTCCGCTATCTTACTAATCACCTCATTCTCATCTCCATCATAGTTGATTCCCATAATTTTGTCAACTGCCCAGATGGCCTGTGCTTCATTTAACAGAATTTTGTTCCTGTTGCTTATACCCTCAGAGGAGTTTGATGCAAACAAAGCAGCTGTAGCAATGGCTGACCTTAGTACCATACATTTCTTGTTTTTCTTCCCTTTGTTTCCTGTGTTTACTTTTGAGAAACCCAAAATTTCGTTTATACTTTTCTTGTTCCTTTTCCCTTGAATACCTTTTATTGCAGCATTGATGGGAATTTGATTTGCTTCTGCCAGATGTTTTATTGGTTCTTTCCCATCTCTACCATTTAAATTGCATTTAAATTGCAGGCGTCTTCCCAAATGTTTCCATCTTTATCCTCCTCAATCATTATTGCAAGCATGTTCTTCTGAATCAGAAACCACTCTACTATTTACCTTGTACGTGTCATTTAAGAGACCAACTTCTTGGGTCTCCAAACCATTAGAGTTCATGGTTTGTGGTTGGTTATCCTTTTGAAACTCCCCCATGCTGTCAACCACCTTCTCACTTCCCATTACTGATGTCTCAATCTCCAAGGAAGAATTTATAGCATCAGCTGCCTCCTTATTAATTAGCACAAAAGGCACACCTGGTATAATGTGGTTGTTTTTTTGAAATTGTCATGTCATCATTGCTCAAACTATTATCTCCCTCAAACTTTGACTCCACATCATCAATTTGTCCATGTCAATGTCATTATCTTCTTTGTTTGTAGCATCCTTGATTACTGCCCTATCATCATCTTCTTTGCTTGTGTCTTTCTTTTCCATGGTTAGAACGGAGGAGATATCAAAAAAGTTTTGCTTGATGGATCTAAAGGAGTCTTCTTCTGTTACTTTGACTGAGTAAATTACCTTATCAATAACTAGCTCAATTGACCCTTCTAGTTTCTGAAACTGATCTGTAGCAATCAAAATCTTGGCCTTTTCAAATGAACTACCTATTGAAGTTGATTCATCAACATGTAAGAATTGGCCCCATTTGTTACCAATCTCTTTGAATGTTGGGAATGCCCATGCATTGAGAGGCATCCCATAACATGAAAGCCACACAAATCTTTCCATGCTTGCTTGTTTTCCTTCCAACGGTTTAATGTCCTCGAACCAGTTTGCTATCCATTTATCTTTGATGGTTGAATCTCTGATTGTCTTTTCAGGGAAAATGATGATGACATGTCTTCCCCCTATACCTTTAATTTGAACCTTATGAACCCCTTCCTTACTGAAAACGTGCTCCAAATCTTATGTGGAGACAAGCTTACTGATCTTTGCAATTGCACTCCTAAACAGCCATCCATTCCCAGCAGGATGAATCTTGATGCTTCCCATATGTACCTTTTCTGCATCTTCGTTGGCTTTGATTTTTTTTGCTCCCCCTGTTTGCTTGACTCCACAGTTCCTTTTATTCTCCATACTTCTTTGCCTCTCTTCTCATTTGGGAATTTCTGGTAGTTTTTGGGTTTTGCCACTGCATTCGTGTTCAATTGGTGGTGAAACTCAATACCTTTCTTTGATTGGTGATGATTTCTCAGGGGGAGATGGTAATTTTGCTTCCATTGATCCCTTTCAACATTGTTCAATCTAGGGTTTCTCTGAATACCTTATTCATCTTTTTT
Source organism: Vaccinium vitis-idaea (assembly GCA_963854785.1). Classification (NCBI taxonomy): domain Eukaryota; kingdom Viridiplantae; phylum Streptophyta; class Magnoliopsida; order Ericales; family Ericaceae; genus Vaccinium; species Vaccinium vitis-idaea. Next base: position 25,865 of record CAWLAL010000208.1, on the reverse strand, counting down.
CCTCGGAAATCTAGCAAATTTCATCACCAATTTGTGGCCCCAAAACCATAAATCCTTGTCTTTTCAATCGCCTTCTTTTCATCTTCAAACCTAAAAAATCTCACAAAGCCAAAACTTCGACCCGTGATTTTACTTCTTTTACTTGGAATAAATAGATCTTTGATGTTCCCGAATCTGGAGAGTAAGTTGTAAACCCAGATTTTGCGTATTTGAAGAGTATCTTGAGAATTGAGAAGATCTTTTAACGTGATCTTTTATGTGACGTAAAATGCTGTCATTATACGACAATTCGATCATGAGCTACGACAATATCTGTTGATTTTCTAAGCCTTGATACGCTCACCAGCACACCATTCTTCAATATAGATTGGCATTAAATTTAGTAACAAGGTTCTTAGTTTCAAGCTAATTAATTGGGATTTAGGGTTCTCACAGTGTCCAAGGCACTAAACCTCCCGTAGTGCTTTCAATTGTGGGCCCTCTACAATGTGTATTTGTTATCAGAATCATTTTTTTATCGAAATATTAAGTAGATCATTCATGCAAAAAGTCAAATTGGTTGGATATTGGTAGTTGTATGGTCGGATACCATTTATTTTACAAAAATGGATGATCAATACTATGATTTAGGGAATGAACCGTAAGACAAATGTTCTGGCATTAACATAGTCACTCGTGGCTTTATCAGTCACCCATAATGTATCGTATCCTCTATCTCTTGTGTGTGTTTTAACAAAAGGGAGGCACATTTCATCATATAGAAAGGAATAAGGGTGAAGAAGGGCAAGATATACATGAGCTTAATGAATCTTGCCATTTCCTTTCTTTTATATGCATTTTTTTACACGACTAATGCCAATCTATGTTTCTAATCCATCATTTCAATGAATAAATATAAATATAAAGGCTTTTATTAATAGCTCACTTTCTTATGAGAGAGAAAATAAGGTACGTGATCAATTTTGTTAAAAAAACAAAGATCGATTATCGAAATATAAAATGCATAAGTTTTCTATATTGTTTTGACTAAAATAGGAATAAAGTGTAATTTTATTTCAATATCAACTACTAGTATGTATTAGAATAAAAAAAGAAAGGGAAAAAGAAAAACTGTAAGTAGAAGAAACTTGTCAAATATATTATTTTTGTTTATAAAAATAAGTCTATAGAAAAGAATTAGGATGATTTTTCATTCTTCTTTATTTTTGGATTGGGGATATTATAAGATATAAATTTTCATATGCATTTCATTTGAAATAATATTTTTCGGCGACTAAAAAAGAACGATATGCATTAAATAACAAGTGTCAATCACAAATTACCTAAAGTCTAATTTGGTTTTTTGTATTTCAAATCCAATTGAAGAAAAAAGAACATGACTTAGTTGTTTGATCACCCAAATCCACCCAAATATCTAGGGGTGTTTCAGTCATTTATTAGCCTAAACTAACGGCGTTGGAGTAAACATAACGGAATGGAGTATCTTGGTTATATTTTGTAAAGCTGGGGAGAAAAGTGTAATTGTCAGAAACACAGTGGATGTCCCTGTATTTATTAGAAACCTCAGGGGAGGTCAGTAAAATTTTCTCTTTCTTTATCCATGTGTTTGAATAAAATTTTGGGTCAAAACTTTACTTGGATATGCCTAAATTCCATTGTTAGCCCTTATTTTTATCCAAATCCATTGTTTTTCAAGCTTTCCCTCCACTTTTTTCCCCCTCATATGGATTTGAAATGACACATTTTTATTAAAAAATAAAAATCTGAAAAGAGGTGTTAAGAATTTCCGAAGCACCTAATAAAAGGGAAAAAAAAGGCGTAAGCATTAGAGATGCTCTTAGCAATGAATAACAATTATAAAATAAGACAAATAATTGATTTTTGTTGATGCCAAAAAATTTAGCATAGTAACAACGGTATAAGCAACTCTAATTGGGCTTCCTGCAAGTAAAGAATTTTTTTAATGCAACAATTATTTGTAACACCTTTCTCATATGAGATAGAACTTACGCTTATATGGGATCCACATTATGTGAAAGGGCGTTACAAATAACCGTTGCACTGAATTTTTTTTCAAGTAGCCGATGTGATTGGACCCTAGAATTAAGTTTGTCCAGATTCTTGATAGTAGTAAAAAAAAAAATTGATAGTAGTTCCCATTTTTGAAAAAAATTTCCAAAAAAAGTTGAAATATTATTATTCCCTCTCCACTTATTTCTCTCACTGTCTTTCTCTCTCATAATTAATCACATTTCTCTTTTCATTTATTACCAAGATAATTCCAAAATTTATTTCTCAAAGCGACCGACCAAACACAGCCGTTACATGGATTTTCCTAAAATAACCACTAGTTTACGGGTATTAATTAAAGCAAAGATAAGATGAGATAATAGATCCAGTGGGGTGCACACAAAACTCTAGAAATGCTGACTTCACGCCATCGATAAAAGCTCTCTCTCTCTCTCTCTCTCTCTCTCTCTCTCTCTCTCTGCGACTCATTTCTCATTGATCTGTACATCTCAGCCGCCTCACGCTCGTGTCGTCTTCATTCCCAACCGAACCGAAAGGTATGTCTTCTGATATCCATCCACGCTTCCCTCCAATTTAAGGTTTCGAATTAGTTCTAGCTCGTCAAAAATGGTTGCTGTAATGAACGGCAACGATTTCACTCGGAAAACCGACGTGACTGACGACGAAGTTCGGTCGAAATCTAGGGTTTCTGATGATGTAGTCAATGGTAATGAGAATACTAGGTTGTCGGAAGATATTAGGGTTTCACGAGGTGAAGTTGCTGATACTGACGTTAACGACATCTGTCGTGGAGAGGGAAGTTCTGTAGATACTGTTGGGTATGGAGATGTTAGGGTTTCTCCGGAGCTGGATAGCCGAGCACCGGAGGGTGATTTAGCGGGTAGGTTTTTGGTAGGAGGTGTTGTTAGCAAGAAAACTAGGGTTGAGGATGAAGTGAAGGCTGGGGACGTTGAAATGAGAACCAGTGTAAAAAACGATGCTGAGGCACAGATGGTGAATGGTCATGAATTCTGCGCTCGGAATAGTGAGACTCAGCAATGGAAGAGTGGAGTTACGGTTGGAAAGGGACATGTGGAGGTTGGAAAACCAAAACCAGGTGTTTCTGAGTACGATGCTATGATTTCTATGTTCGATGAGTATGCCGCGAATGACAAGGGTAAGGCTGTGGGATCTGCTGGGAACTTGAGTTCTGTGGGTTATGGATATGAAATAGGGGATATGGTTTGGGGGAAGGTGAAATCGTATCCGTGGTGGCCAGGACATATATTTGACGAAGCATTTGCATCGCCTTCGGTTCGTCGGACAAAGAGAGAGGGTCATATGTTGGTTGCTTTCTTTGGTGATAGTAGTTATGGGTGGTTTGACCCGGCTGAGCTCATCCCATTCGGTCCTAATTACTCTGAAAAGTCAAGGCAGACAAATATGAGAACTTTCGTGAAGGCTGTTGAAGAGGCTGTTGATGAGGCAAGCAGGAGGTGTGGTCTGGCTTTGGCTTGTCGTTGCAGAAACCGATATAATTTTCGACCTACTGATGTTCAAGGCTACTTTGCAGTTGATCTGGGTGACTCTGAACCTGCAGGGGTTTACCCCATGACCCAGATTAGGAAGGCGAGAGAAAGTTTTCGGTCTAGAGATACTCTTGCTTTTGTGAAGCAGTTGGCAATGAAACCGCGAGGTGATGGGCACGGTGGATTAGAATTTATCAAGCATACAGCTACTATTACGGCTTATCGAAAAGCAGTTTTTGAGGAGTTTGATGAGACCTATGCTCAAGCATTTGGGTCGCAGCCAGACCGCCCTAATCGTGAACCAGTGCAAACAGTCACTCAACCTAGTAGAGGTATATTCCTTAGTAATTTTCTCTTCACGTGTTCTGGATGTTGCTTTTTTATGCTTACTGTTCTTAATTTTGTAATGTCATGTTACATTCTGGTTGATCAGAGTATGAGATCTATCATCTTATATGCTAATTGATCAGATGGAACTCGTGCTTTAAAACGTAATAAATAATACTCCCATAGCAGTAATGAGGACATCTTTTCAGCTTGCAGCCTTCCTGGTAATGATTTTGAGGAGATTGTGCCAAGTGTACTTTCTTAAATGGCATGTCTTTTCTTTTGTCATTGAACTTCTTTAATGCTCTCTCTAGTGACTTAATTATGTGCCGTCATCAGGTATTATCATAGGCAGTTCATTGACTTTCAATATTACGTGATAAAAGTGAATTCTGAGGTTTGATGGAGTTTAAAGTGGTTGAATCCTTTTATTCTGTTCTTTTTCCTTTCTAAAAAAAAAAAAGAATTAAAGGGAGAAATTGATGTTAAGTGGGTATTTTCTCACCTGCACTTCATTTACTACATCTTTCTTTCTGTTTCCTTGGCCCATGAAAAGGTTTTCTGTTGATTTTGCTTCTCTTCAATGTCATCCTGCCACCGTGGGCTTTTGATACACCGAAATCGAGAAAATGTTTCCTCAAGTGTTTAAGCTAAAACAAAGAGATTGCTAGTTAAGTTCTTATTACGATGTAAATTAGTCTTTTGGTACTTTTCATTTCGTGTACCTTTCACGTTTGTTTGGAAGATGCATTTTGACTCTCAACAGAACTAAAATGTATGGTGATTATGAGTGAAATAACCATAATGAGTGAAGAAACAAAGCATAATTGATGTGCAATTGTTTCAATATGATTTTTTTCGAGAAGTTTTTCAATTGATTTTGGTAGTATTAGGGATTCAAATAGGTTTAAAAGAGATCCTCCTTTAATTCAGATGTACTATTGAAATTTGAACTTTTACTTCTCCTCTCTTATGACTAGGCATGCGACGTGCATTGCACGAGGCCGCGTGCTCAGTGTTATTGTCTTTATTCAAGGCTTTGGTTAGATTTCGGTAATAAATACATTGTGATCAAGGGTCTACAAGGTGCTAGGCGCTATTTGGGCGGTCGGGCACCGCCTAGCGCCTGGGCTGATTAATTGGTGCCAAGACATTAGTCGGATTTTACGTTTTTACATTTTTAAAGTCTTTCTTATACCCCTTCCCCAAGTTTTGAGAGCAAGTACATCAACATAAGTAACATATATAGAACAAACTAATAAATAACATGAAAATTAAGAAATAATGCGAAGTTCAGTTCAAAATTCAAACCAAATGAAACTAGCCGATTAATCGTCCGCCTAGCCGATTAATCTAGGTGCCTGTCCAATTAATTGTCTGCCTAATCCTGACTAGATGCTGAATCCCACCTAATGTGCCTACCCGAAAAGCCGATTAATACCGCCTTGCGGCCGATTAATCAGCGTGGTGTCTAGATCACCCCCTAGACCCCTAGATATCACAGGCAAATCTTTTGACTATCACTCTATTCATATAATTCCATATGTACATGATGCGTTAGAATAAAAAATATTCTCCAAAAATGTTCCAGTGTTCCTCCCCTAAAAACCTGAACACCTGACTACACACACTTAGATATGATTAAATTAGGTGTGAGCAATATACACACATAGGTACACATTCTCAATCACATGCACACTCTACACATGTATTTTCTGCTCTTTTTCCCCATTAATGAAAGACCTTGGCTTCACTTAATATTCACAACAATAAAATTGCCTCAATTTAAAGATCAATTTAACAAAATTCAAAGTTTCATATTAATTAATTACTCCAACATAGGAGCGATGAATAACAGTGAGGACTAAAAGAATACTGAAGTGAAAGTAGATTGAAATGTTGATCGTGTCATACTGTATCAAAAATAATTAAATGATAGTAAATAGGATTTAACTTTTATTCCAGAGAATAGCGGTTAAGTCCAAGTGTCGATCCTGGAGACAGGTTGGCAAAGTTGCGTTAGTCTCGATTAACTTCTAATTTAATTTAGGAAAAGATTGGTTTGATTGTTGTGAAATTATTAAACTAAGGAGAGCAATAATTAAAAGAGTGAAACAATTTGGGAAAAAGATCTAGAGTTTAAATCCACCCTAACGTCATAACCAAGCATTGTATAGACAAGATTACATATTCGAATCGCAAAGGATTATCACTAGGGCTTGCAAACCCTTTCAATAATCATGAAGAGAATATATGGATTGTTAAAAGGCATGGACTATCCGACAGTACAGACTGTCCCACAGTGCAGTGCGGCATGATCCGTCTTACGAGCATAATCCATCTTAGAACTCCAACCACATCGGTGAAAACAATTATATGAACGATATTTGAAAACATGTATACAAATACTCAACATGGAGAAAGAATTGAAAACGATTCCATTGATCTCGTGAAACCAAGTTCTGAACATATACTCCGATTCAAATACTGACTCTAATCTACACAGAAAAGCAAGGTTACTTGGTGTGGAGCTTTATCCTCCCCCTAGATTGGGGGTTTAGCTGGCGATGGAAGCGATCGACATCCTTGAATTTGAAGAAGAAATGAAGAACATGAAGAACATGAAGAACATGAAGTTTCTCTCTCAAAGTTGCCTTTCAAGAATATTTGGAACCCTAAGAATGAGTTTTGGGGTTCTATTTATACAAAAAGCCCTAAAAATTACACTTGAAATGCTGACTTTTCTGATGAAGCAGCCGCGATAGCCACGATGGTCAGGACCGTCGCGAACATGGTCCTTACAATTTTTTTTTTGTGCTGAGTTGGTCCTAACCGGCCGGAACTTGGTCAGGACCGTTTTTATAGAATGGTAGGCTGCATTTCTTGGTTACTCCTCAAGCTCCGTTCGTGCATTTTGAGTCTCCAAACACCCCCCAAATTGCCCATTTATGCAAACATCGACTCCTAAGGCCTATAAACACCACAACTACACGAAACGCACCAAATAACACGATTAACAGGCACATGAAGTACAAATTAAGGCACTTAAATAGGTGCATTCAAGCACCTATCACATCCCCCAACTTACACTTTGCTAGTCCTTGGCAAAGCAAGATAAAACTAAACTAAACAAGCTAAAGATTAACGGATAGATCTTTTAAACCCCCGGTAGGACGAGTGAAGACTCGTGAGGGTTTTCAGTAGGGATCATCCACAAAACACAATGCATCCCTTCTCATGGAATCCAAAACCTGTTATGCAACTCACCAATATCTCAAGCCAAAAGTTCGAAGCTATCACAAAGACACAACAGGCCAACAAAGTTCTAAATGCTAGTAAGCCAAGAGAAATACCATGGCACCTAAGTTTAGCGTGCGTGGATACGAGCCTTGATCATAAGTGAACAAAGAATGACCATTCTCTCCAGACCAAGCCTCAACTTTAATTCTCACTGTGTTATGCACTCAACAAGTAAAATACTCGAAACAAGGTGCTTTATAAACTCTCACGTGTGTGTTTTAGAGGTTATGTGAACATGAAACAAGATACTCCGCACAGTATGACACGAAAAAAACACTTTATGCGGTGGACACAATCTCATGAACAAACACCAACTATTGGAATCATTTCAATCCACAATCCACACCCCAACTCCCCTAGGATCAAATAGGTCTTACTCAAGGTTGTAACGTTAGGCAAGGGGTAATATCGCAAGGCTAGGTTGAAACAATCTCATTTTTCCTAGAATAGGCAAGTCTAACAAGACAACTCATCTTTGGGCAAATATGCAATGTGTGCCCCCTTCAAATTATTTCAACTCCGCTTTATCGCTAACGTTCAAACATCATTTAATCAATGAAACAATGGTTCCTCCTCTTTTAACATATTGGTGCCCCCCTTTGTTCTTCAACTCATGTTACTCTTTTTTCCTTCTCTTTCATCTTCTTTTTTTAAGACAACTTTCACTTTCTTTTTATGCGGACACCACTAATCAAGCACAAATCTCAAATGTTTTGGAGGGGTGTTGTGTTCTCAAAACCATGTGCAATGAGCAAGTGTCCCATATACTCCCTTTGAAGCCAGTGATGAATTCGACAAAGTAATGAGTGAAAACACCCTCTCTTTCAACAGTAGGGACAGTTTCTCAAAAGTTTTCTTTGTTTGCCTCTCAACTTAAATTTTTCTTATGTAGTAACTCCAGGATTTTGCCTTGATCTAATAGAAACAAATTGATTGCATTTAGTGCCCTACAATTAACTTCCACTCGTATTAACATATATACTTTTAAAATACGGACAATATAATAGCTACGCAATATTAAGCCAAATTTAAGTCTATAAATTATGAAAATTAGATAGACGAACCAAAGTGGACATACCGGGTATGGCAAAGCTCATCTTGAACTTTCTCATTTACTCTCTGATCACTTTGACTATACTGACACAAAATTCATCTTAAGATGAAGGTATCCAATAAGTGGGAGGAAAAGAGCATCAAATGAAACCAAAACCTGGCAGTACCAATCAAAATAACCATAATATATAAGTCTACTACCATTAGTACCGACTTTTCGTGAACCTATCCATCACCATTAAACTCTCAATTTGGATAACCTCACCATCATATGTAGCAATAACTGAAGGTGTTGACTTGGTATCGGAGACACTTCAATCACTGCAAGTTAAAGTAGATGAATTATTTTTTTCCTTGAATAAGCCATTGGAAATTATTGAGGAGAGGAGAGAAAGGTACAATAAATGTTCCCTCTATGACCTACAATTTGAGTCTCCCGTAACATAATTTTATTATTATCATTGCGGATCAGGTTAGAAAACTAAGGAATACTAACACATAAGGGAAAAGATGAAGGAAACAATAATATCAAGTTTTGGGAGATAAACCGGTACTCTTAATCTCAAACATCCCAATGGTGGACCCTGCATCCACATTATGTAGCTTCCAAATGAGATCCCACTCATGAAAATGGAAGCATTGCATCTATTAGCTTTGAATTTATGAATACTTACACCATCATATCTATTAACTGTTTGGGTCGGTCAGGGTGGCCATTTGATATGTTTAGTTGGACATCATCTATGTAGCACGATTGTGGTTCGAAATAACCACACAATGGAAAGAAGTAGTCCTTTTTTATGCTCTACTTTTGTGACTTGTTTGTTTCATGCTGAATGGAGTGCCATTGCTGCATCCTAGATGTAAGCACTTTTCCAGCATATACTAAAGTTAAGAACTTAGATATTTGGCCATGCAGTTATGTTCTTGGGCATGATAATTGGATGACTTGCTTAGCACATTCCAACACCCAATGCACATCAAGACTTGATTGGTACAAGAAACTTTCTTTGACACAACTAATTTTCTTACTGGATTCAACTATGGCAAATGCAAATATGCGTGCAAACTATTGTTCTTGGTATAAATTGGTTGTAACCATTATTATTTTTTTTTGTATCCTTAAAATTTGTACTGCGAACTATGTTTGAACTTGTTTGTAGGTAGAACAATTATCTAACAATGAAGGGTTGGGCCAATTTTGACTTGCCTTATTAAGTGATTGTTGAAAATATAACACAGGAGTTCCACATAGGAACCCCTCAGGAGAGGCGCAAAAGTTTCAGGCAATATTTGATTGTACCCCCACAAAACTTGTGTTTTTGGGCAGACTACTTTTATATGTAGATATTAGACGTACAACGTATCACATTTGGGTTGCAATTTACCCAACATTAGTATGTAAGATGTGAAGTTTTCAATATGATCAAAACAAAAGAATTCAAGTGACTGGATATGATGCTGAAGGTTCAAAGCCCTGTAAACGCAATTTAAATTCCCGTAATTGAACAGTGGACAATAGATTGGTTGCCTAACTATATTTCATTTGGGTTCGGCAAGGCACTTGTTTATTGTTTTATGTGACTAAGGAAAACATCTGTTTTCATACCTTTCTACTGAATTGGCGATTGGTTGCTGTTGCTGGTTGGGGCTGTAAGTTAGAGTCCTAGGGTTTAGCATGGATCAGTTGTAGACATCATTTTATTGTAGGGATCAACTCTTAAATTTTTTTTTTTTTTTGGGCGGGGATTGAGGGTGGGATTGGAGATATAAAGTTGTGTTCCCCAAAAGTCCGGTGGTTACTGTTGCCATTTCGGATGGGGTTGCATATCCCGCTTTACTGGAATGGAAAAATCCCATGGGGGAAGTAGGATTACATATTTACATATGCCCTCCGTCAAGAGCTTATTGATGTGACTGGCTTGACTTTATGTGTTTTAGTATTAGACTTCTGGTAGATTTGTAATTCTTCCAACTGGTGATTTTTCAGGCTTTCATCATTTTTAATCCTGGTTTGCAAAGTCTATAAAATATCCTTTAGCTCGTTAATATAGGAAAACCTTTTGCAAACGATGGATACCTTGGCTGTCCTTGGATATTGGTCGCGGTGAGTAGGGGAAAAAAGAAGCCCAGTCTTGACTTGAAGCAATCCATTCTTCTCTTCTGTTCTTTGTTCCGGGATGTACAAAGTTAATGGTTTCTTGTCTCTTAGAAAATTCCTTGCACAATGTTTGGAAGTATCCGTACACAATATGAGGATGCATTCTGTCTTCGATTGTTCATAATGAGCCCCTGGTTCATGGTCTATGATAAATCAAGTTGGTGAATGAATCTCTTGTTCATTACTGGTTGCGTATGTCTTGGGGTTTTTGTTCTTAACAACTTTTTGGCTACCTGCTTCATTTACCTGTTTGAAAAACATTTCAAAACATAATCTGGAAAGAATTCTCAACACCAGGGATTACACATCCCCTCCATCAAGAGCTTATTGATGTGACTGGCTTGCCTTTATGTGTTTTGCATGAGGGTGCATGTCACAATCCCAACCTTTACACTCGAATTTTGTTTTCCCTCCACCATTTTGTATTCCAATAAATTCTATATACCAGATTCCCACCTATATCCCACTGATCCTGTATTCATCCGTTAATCTCCGGGCAAACAAATGTGACCTTGAGGTTGTTGGCACTGAGCTTTTCTATCTTTTGAATATTGATAGGTGAGTTCTGGGTGGAAATCCCCTTGAACTCTCAACACCAGAGTGGAGGTATGTGTACTGGGGGCTCTCTTGTATTGGGTGAAGTGGACATTAAAGGATAGGATTTCTGTTTTCTAAACCCGTCATCGTTTATTGAATGGAACCACACTAGATCTTTGTTGCTGCTGTTATCTGGTTTACTTGTGCTTCCTTAGGAACCAACCATCTGGGGAACCGTTCACTGTCCCCACTCTAACTTCCAACTTTGTAATGGTCAAATACACGGACATATTACCAATATTCTTCCCTCTAGCTAATCAGGCTCTCTCATCCATTTAGTTTTTACATTTTCATTTAAATTGATTAGAAGAACATCACATCAGTGCATTTATCGGGGAAGGAGCTCAAATTTGCCACTGGATGAGCAGTGGGCTAAAGGCCCAACCACTGGGCTAGCTGGTTGCTCCATTTATTCTGTTTGTACTGAACTTGTACTTCAAAATAACAAAAAGTTGCTCCTCTCTGCAGGATATTGGTAGCATAATCTTAAGTAGAAGTAGAACCCTTAATCCTCCTGAGCCCAAGTTTCTTGAGCTTCATGTCTTGCGCTGTTCCTGTGATAATTTATAGATGAGACTGGTTTTCTTTTCTTAAATGCACTTGCATCGTGTTTTCTTGGTTGTAAATTAACTGACTCGTGAAACATTTCCTAATTGCTTGTATTGGTTGTCTCTGGAATTGTGGCAGCTCCCTTGAGTGGCCCAATGGTGTTTGCAGAAACTTTGGGTAAGAAGAAAAACTCTGCAAAGCATAACAAAGCAAAGGACCAGTCAGACAACGGTAGATACCTTTTCAAACGGAGGGATGAACCAAATGAGTTGAAAATACCGCAAACAGGGCAAACAACTTCCTCTATGTGGCCGTCTCTTGTAGAGGGGTCCAAAGATTTAGCAACTGGGGACTATGTGTTGCAAAAGAGAGCTCCAGCACTCTCTCCGACTCCGAAGCAGCAGATCCCAGCAAAACTTGATCGAATGTTCGCAACTGAAATGAACAGCCCTTCAGCCTCAAGTCAAGTTACAACTATAGGAGACAAACCAGACACTCCCAGATTTAGTTTGCCTGGTTCACTGACTAGTGAACAAATTTCTGGTTTTGGCGAAAATTATCCAGTGAGGCAGGGTCCAGACTATACCAATCCTCTCTTAGAGCCTGACTCATCTAAATCAGTTGAAGGCTTCCAGCAACCTCCAAATTTCGCAGCTAAAGTTGAGCAAAATCATGGAATTGATGTCAAGTTTCAGGGTCAAGATTCAAGACTGCGCAAGGAAACTGGGGGAAAGAAGACCATACTTGTTAAACGTCCTGTTGGGGAATCTGTTGGTGAAAAATCTGCCTTGGGGGAGAAGAAAAAGAAGAGAAAGAAAGATTTGGTCACGGAAACGAGTTTGCAGAAAAGGGCTGTCACTGGAAAAGCTCGTCCACTTCCTCGCGAGGATATTCGGATAGAGAATCAGAAAAAAGATAATGGAGCCAGTAGTTCATTGTTCCGTGATTCTCTTAGACCGCCACCAGCAACAATTGACATGGGAAATCTTGAGCTTAAGCTTTCACAATTGTTGGATGGTTTGCAGGCTCTTGCTCTAAACCCCTTCAGCAGTATGGAAAGGAACAGTCCAGCGATTATACGGCAAGCCTTTTTGAACTTCCGGTCCCATGTTTATCAGAAAAGCTTGCCCGTGTCATCCTCAGCTGACATGGAGTCAAATGAAGTTCCTCCCCCTGAGAATGTCAAAGATCTTCCGTCTGCGAAACCACAAAAACCTCTGGAAAGGCAAGCTGATCCAACAAAAGGTGGCCGGAAAAGGGTCCTATCCGATCGTCTGGAAGAAATGAGTGTAAAGAGGGTGAAGAAGATTGATAACATAAAGTCTCTGGCTGTTGAGAAAAAGTCTGCTGAAAGAAATCTAGAATCCCAGAGAGATGCAAAAGAAACGATGGATTCAAGACGAGCAAAATGGTTCAAACCAGATCCTATGAAGAAAAAGGAGTCATTACCAAAGGTGCGCGAACCCACTCTGTTGGTGATGAAGTTCCCTCCCAACACCACGCTCCCATCTGGATTTGAGCTGAAGGCTAGGTTAGCTCGCTTTGGACCGTTGAATGATTCTCTCACCCGTATTTTGTGGAAATCGTCACAAGTACGTGTAGTCTTTATACACAGAGCTGATGCCGAGGCAGCACATAGGCATCTTATGGGAAGTAATACGTTATTTGGGAATCTGAATATGAGATGCAGCATCCGTCCTTTGGAAGCGACAGCAACTGAATCGGAAACCAAGGTCCAGAGAGAAGACGGCCCCACGGAAACCCCGCACTCGAGGGATGTGGACCAAAGGCCTAAAGCAGCCCTACAGCTGAAGTCTTGTCTGAAGAAACAGGTGGGTGATGAGACGGCAGCAGTAGCAGCAAGTGGCGGCAATGGTGGTGTTGGTGGCAGAGGGACCCCGCGTGTCAAATTCGTGCTGGGTGTGGGAGAAGGTAGTAGCGGGGGAGAAGAAATGATGGCAAGGAATAACCACTTCAATATTAACGAGGCAGCAGCAACACCGACAACAGTTGGTGGTGGTAGAGTGTTCCCACGTGTAAAATTCATGTCGGGTGGTGGAGAAAATTTGATGGATACTAGTATGAACAACATGCTGAACAATGCTAGTTTTGCTGATGGTGGTGCATCTTCTTCTCTGTCTCACGGAATGGATTTTATTAGTAAGAATTTTCAAAAGGGCAATTTGCCTCCTCTTCTTCCTCTTCCTCCTCAATTCCAAAATGCCCCACGTAATTTGCGCTATGCCGAAACAACCCATAGAACTACTCACAATTTTCATGCTGGGCCGATCTTGAATAGCGTTGACATTGCACCTGAGATGCTTAACCTTCTTACAAAGTGCAGTGCTGTCGTTTCCAACTTAGTGAGCTATCTGGGCTACGTGCCTTACCATCCCCTCTGATGCGGCATTTCGTTTGCGAATGGCGGCCCAAACTGGACTGTCGAAAAAGATCAAACTCGGGGGTGGTTTTCTTGTGCTGGCAGTTTCATGGTATCTCTGCTGACGGCGAATCCTTGACTGCCAAACAAAAGCCATGGTGGTGCCGTTGTGTTGGTCGGGGTAATTTTTTTGGGAATGGATGATCTTTTTCTGAATACCATCTATACCCTTGGCGGGATACTCCAAATGTAATGGTGATAGCGAAAATTCTCCTCTTTCTTTCTTCATATTTGGAGGCCTTTTTAGTAATTTTGTTTAGGCCTCTGTTTGGTAGGATTTTTTCTTTTCATTTATGTACGTGGCAAAAGTGTTTGTGTGATGTAGTTAAGATTATGCCTATGTTTGCCGTTTCCCAAAAAAAAAAGAAAAAAAAAGTAAAAAAGGGGGGATAGTGCTTTTGTAGTGATTCTCCTTGAAGTCTATGAGCTACTTGAAGCTTTCACTTGTTCATCCTTGCAATAATGAGATGTGGGCTCATTCAAAGTGCTTCTGAAGGTTGACAATTAATTCTACACGCCCAAAAGGAAAAAAAAAAAAATTAAGGTTCTGTTTGGAACTTGGGGAAGAAAAAGAAAAGAGGGGAAATCAGAAGAAAAGTCAAAAGGGAAATTAAAAGAAAAATTGAACTTGTGTTTGAAATTTTCGCTACTCGTTTCGGTAAGAGCCAAACAAGCGTAGCAAAATTTTTAAAATTTGCCCATCTTTATTTGTTTCTTTCAACGAGTTCCAAACGTAGCTTAAAGGATGGCACCAGAAATGCAATGCAAAGAATCAAATCCTCTCACGTGAGATTTCTCGTATGATCTTATATATTATTGTAGAATGACTTGTCGTGAGGAGAGCCGTAGAAGTGACAAGTGGCATGTTCTTTTTTTCCCTTTGCTTTATGAGGTTTATGAATATTAATTTTCCTTCTAAATCTGATTGTTTAAAAATAGAATTTGAAAGTCGAAGAAAGAATTGAAAGGAATGGTTTCAGCAATAAATATGGAAATATTCCATTTATCAACTTTCTTACCATATGTGAGTTTTGTTTCATGTAAGGACCAAGTTCCGGAGTTCTTTGTTTTGACAATTTCGTTTGACAAAACACACATTTACATCGAGTTGTAATTTTATTTTTAGAATGTTTGTTTTGGAATCCGGGGGAGGCGTTGTGCGGCAAAACTACGTCGTTTTGCTCATTTTCTTAGTATATCCAAGGGTCCTGTTTGGAGAGTTAAGTGTGGGGTTTAATTTTTGGGTTCAATTTAAAGGGATTTAGGCTCTTTGGGGTAGGGTATAGTGGGTTTAGGCACTTAGATTTAGGTACTGGCCTCGTTTGATTCGGGTATTAAGTACCTGGGATTGGACTATTTGTATCCAATCCCGCATAATCCCTTGTTTGGTTCATGAAAAAACGCACGGGATTAACAATCCCAACACAATTTTAGTCCAATACGTATGGTATTGTGTAATACCTGGGGGGGTGTGGGACTAATTAGTTCGGGATAAAAACACACGGAGGGAAGTCTGACATATTACAAAATTGCCATCCTCTCTTTCACTTACCCAGATCTAACGCAGGTACTCCTCTCTCTCTCTCTCTCTCTCTCCCTCTCCCTCCCCACCAGACGATGGAGAATCATTGGGTTTACTCGTTGCTCTGAGATCGATTTTCGAACCTACTGTTGTTGACCTCTAGCGACCACCGACGACATCTGGTAAGTGACCGACGACCTCGAAATTGACTGGTAGCTTCATAATCTACTGTGTTCGAAATTGTTTGTGTTCGAAATTGACTTTGTTTGTGTTCGAAATTGACCACGTTCTTTGTTTGTGTTCGAAATTGACTGGGTAGCTTCATAATCGACGACCTCGATGAGTTGAGTTTGGACCACGTTGTTCTTTGTTTCTACTGGGTTTTCTGAGTTTGGACCACTGTGATTCCCCTCTGAATCCTCTCTGAATTTAATTTAAATTTTTTTAATTGGTTAGAATCCTCTCTGAAAGAGATAATGTTAATATTAATCCTGAAATTTAGTTGAGGGAACCAAACATGGGATTGACCAATGTTAATCCTGCATGAATCAAACAGGGGATTGTGTGAGATTCAGTACTAAATTAGTCCCAGGACAAATAGTCCAGGACTATCAATCTTGGGACTATCAATCCCACCTATTTTAGTCCGCGAATCAAACGAGGCCTTTGGGTTTAGGCACTTCTTAGGGTTTAGGTACTATGGGTTTAGGCACTTTGTAATGGTTTTTTCTTCCTCCAAACAAGGCCCTTGGAAGCTTTGGAAGTGTGCACAAAAATCAAGCAAAATGACGTAGTTTTGCCGCACAACACGACACACAACATCTACCGCATAGCACCCACCCCGGATCCGTCTGTTTAGGTGTGGAAATGAATCATCTCTTTATGTAATGGTTAAGAGTGCGGTGGTATGTATTTTAGTGGTGAGTTGAGTAGGTTATTTTACTAGTTCAGAAGTTGCTCAAGACTTGCTCGAGCAATGTGTCCAGCAACTCTTCTGCCAAGAATCCACAGAAAACTTTAGGACTTGCTCGAGCAAGTTGTCGATCAAGTTGGGTGTGGACAACTCTCTATGAATACCGATGTGCTAGGGTTTTTTCATTATCTCTCATAACTTACAGCAGCCGCACTTTTTGGCAAGAGAGAGGAAAAAGTTTCTTGATCTTTTGAGTGATAACCTTGGAGTTTCTACGCGATCAAACGATCATACAACTACATGTTCATCTCTAAGAAGTTCTCTACAATCTAGAAGTGATTTCTAGGGAATACTTTTGGTGGGACTCTGAAAATATCCAAGAAAGGCTTGTAGGATTCAAGGCGTTGGCGATCAAGATCACTGGGTGCGGTGTACGTGTGACTCGGCAGGTGATACTTAGAACGTTGTGAGGATTTATATCATTTGGATAGGTATATCTGTAACTGCACAATGAGTATAGTGATTTTGATTCCTTCTCGTGGTTTTTACCCATTTAGGGTTTTCCACGTATATCTTTGTGTTGTGGGATTTGACTGCTTGCGTTAATTTCTGCTGGTAGTATTAACTAGTGATTCACATTCATACTGTTAAGGTTTTTACGGATTTTTAGGGAACCCTGATTTTTCATTTCAAATTTGAAAAAATGTTCAACTCAAAGGAAAGATAGAAGGGAACTAATCTCCTAAATTCAAAACATTTATTGAACCGAAAGTTCTTCAAATTTATTTCCATTACTATTTATGAGTATTTTCATTTTCAAAAGAATTGATACTTTATGCATCCATCATTCTGAAACCTTAGCCAAGAATATCTTATTCCATTTCTAAAACCGACAAACCGAATTTAATATCAGCATCGGGCCAACAGATCTACTACGATGTTTGAACACGTCCAATTGCAAAATCAAACACTAGAGGGGAAGAACTCTGCTTGCTTCCTATTGTTTTATCGTAGAATTGCATGTTATTCTTATCTTCTTCATCTTTCGAGGAAATTTTCTGTATTAATTTGCCTAATGCCTACATGGTTGAGAGTTGTTTTTTGTTTTTTTTTTTAATTTTTAATGTGTTGTACATTCTTTTAGGTTTCAGGTAAAAGTCGTTGCGTTTGTGACTCGACTCCTACACAAGCAATGGATGTTCCCTATTTAATTATTAAATTTACATTGATAAATATTAATAACCGCAAACATAATTGGTATGATTGTTGTTATCATATCTACTGACTAATATTTGCTTACATGCTGACTATGATATCTGGCTATGATCTTAATTTGCACGTTCTCTATCCGCCACAGTTCCTCAATGCATGCAAACACCTCCACTCACAAGTTCTTTGTTATAGTGATTGGAATGATTGGAATTAATCCAACATGCTACGTGAAACATACAATCGATATCCCATTATTTTGATTTGACCAAAAGTACATCACAACTTCCCATTTTTACGTTTACCTTATAAAAAATGTCATCTTTAATTTTAGATTGCATTACGTGCTAATTGTTTATTATATTTATCTAATGTGATAGTGTTAACTCTTTACGAAAAGTGGTTTATGATGTCATCTTAAATGTTCAATTGATGAAACATGGAGCGAACACACCCTATTATTTAGGATCAACATTGCATGAAGAGATCTGACCACAAACAGACCCATCTTGGTTTTAAACAACAAGAAAGACAAATGAAGGATGATTTGAGCTTATTTAGGATCAACAGTAAGAGAATAAAAAGAAAACGAAGATTTGAGCACTCAGATGAACTTGAGCACTCAAATGGACTTGGGTGCTCAAGTGGTATTGACTTGAGTGCTCAAGTAGTGACTTGAAACTTCAAACCAACACTACTTTCAGCCTTTATTTTCCATACTTTTCATTAGAATATTGCCTTTGTTAGCCATTATTTATCATGTTTTAAGAGGTTTTGTTATCATTTTTGAGAGAAATGAACATTAAAAGTACGAACTTTGTCCATCAAAAGGGCGATCAGACCTCAAAAAGTCCTCATATTAGCACCAACATTCATCAAAATGAGTAAATATGAGAGAACATCAAATATAATCAACAAAATAAAGAAATGTAGCAAAATGGACTTGAGTGCTTAAATGGACATGAGCACTCAGATGGACCTGAGTGCTTAGACGAATCTGAGTGCTCTGGTGAGTTTTTAAGCTATGATTTTCAAAACACTTTTCTAGTGATTTTTGACCAAAACAAACTCAAATTAAATCTTTAGTGGAAATAAATTCTCGGTTAGGCCTAATAATGGACTTTTTCGAATTACCATTATGAAATATCTGAAATTGGAATGGAAAATGCAACCCTCGTTCCAGAAAATGTCCATAGTTTTTTTTTTTTTTTGCCCAGCGAAAAAGAAATTTGTTAATCATTGAAACAAAATTACAACAATTAAAAGGACCCGAAGGCATAATAGCATCATAACGGAATAACCTGACATCCCAACTAAGTTGACATCTCAGGAGCTGACAATCATATGCCACCTTAGACCCAAAGCAATTGTCCATTGACCCAAATCATATGTCACCTAGAAATTGTCCATTGTTGATCAACTTAAGAAAGGGAAATCAGGCAGTAGCTCAATGAAATTGGACCGCCTCCGATCGATTGGTGTGGTGTTTCAAAAGGGTTGTTGGTTTAATATTCCTAAGTTTTGAATCTCTAAAGAACTGATGTTGTCGATGGTGTTCCATATATAACATTGGCGAAAGGTTTCTAGCTCCGTCAGCTTCCCCTTCTGAATGATCGAGCTTCATTTCTTGATGCGATGCTAGAACCTAGCATGTAATGCGTGATGGGAACAAAAAATCATATGATTTTTTGGTCGACTATTGATGCTAGATTAATCTCCCTACATACTAGAAGCAAAATATATGTGTATATAGAAGTTTAAACACCAGTGCCAACTACGTACTAGCTTTGGCCACAAAACAGAAGAGAGAGCCTCAGATTAATTATGAAACTTTGGATTATGGTATGTAAAACAAGAATTAGGTGCATGGTAAGATTTATAGTTGTGACTGACTCAAGGAGATGAGTGTGTGTGTGAGAGAGAGAGAGAGAGAGAGAGAGAGAGAGAGAGAGAGAGAGAGAGAGAGAGAGAGTTGTTATTTAGTTTGTTTGATAGGGTCAAACCACCAAGCCAATGTGACACATCAACGTTAGCCCCTATTCCATGGAGAAGAATTTTTCTTCAGGAAGTTGTTTCCCTAGATACCCAAAAAATTAGGGATTGGAGACCCTTTCACTCAGATTGTGGATCACCATTAGCGTTTCTAATTTAAAATTGTTTATATTCG
Organism: Vaccinium vitis-idaea; assembly: GCA_963854785.1. NCBI lineage: Eukaryota > Viridiplantae > Streptophyta > Magnoliopsida > Ericales > Ericaceae > Vaccinium > Vaccinium vitis-idaea. The sequence goes on along the minus strand of CAWLAL010000208.1, from coordinate 6,088 downwards.
TAAAAGAACAATATTAGGGTACGTTCATATTTACCGTCTAACAAAATATCGAGACCATGTTGGAGATTAGCAACCTCAAAAGGAGTGCATGGTGGAATTAGTCATTGTTCCACCCCAGTGGAGGATTTATACAAGAAAGCGTGGGGTGGGCTCTTCCCGGGGGAAAAAATAAATTATTGCAGAATGACTTTTCGTGAGGAGGGCCATGTGGGTGACAAGTGGCATGTTTTTTTTTTTTTTCCCTTTGCTTTATGAAGTTAACGAATATTAATCTTCCTTCCAAATCTGATTATTAAAATTAGAATTTGAAAGTCAAAGAAAGGATTGAAAAGAATGGTTTGAGCAATAAATATGGAAATGTTTCTATTTATCGCCTTTCTTACCGAATGTGTGTTTTATTTTAAACTTGAAAATTTTTCAACTCAAAGTAAAGATAGAAGGGAACTAATCTCCTAAATTCAAACATTTTTTGGACCGAAAATTCTTCAAATTTGTAGTGGGAAAAATCCGTATAAGGGCCACGGGCCCAGCGTAATGAGGGATGACGTCATCGGACGCGTGTGAGCATGTGCACGTGTGTGAGCATGCTTATCTTGGAGAGCAAGCATATGGAAGGCTATAAATACAAGGGTTAGACCCAAGAGGTAAACACACACTCATATACACCTAAATTACTCTCTATATTGGCTCTCTCTCTCTCGAGGCTGACTTGACCGTCGGAGTGCCCGCCGCCAAGAGGCCGGTGGGGCTCTAACGGGTTGCGACTTGTGCAGGTCATTGGGGGAGGAAGCCGGGCTCACCCGAGGAGATCCATTCGCTGAATACACCCCCCACAATTGGTGTGGCTGCTGGGATTACGAGTCTGTGGGGTTTTCTGGTGGATTTCGGGTGGTTATGGAAGATTTTCAGATCTGTTCTTGGTGGTCCCTGGCGGTGTTGAAGAACGAAGGGGATGGTTTGATTGGGTTGAGTTCAAGGTCGATCGAGGACAGGATCTGACGAGCAAGGGTTGTAGATCTCACCCAGACGAGTCAATTGGTGGTGACGCGGTCAAGATTGGAGGCCGGAACAGTGCGCACGGGCAGTTTGAAGACCGGCGGAAGGCGGCGGAAGCTAGGCGGACGTTCTGTTGAAGATCGACCTCATCTAGAGTGATCGAATGTGAGTTTTGAACACGAGGTTTTATTCCTCTCGAAGAGACGATCGCTACGGTGTGTAGCACGTCGGTTTTGGTGGCCGGGATAACTCTCACGGTCGATTTGAACAACGACGGCAGGCGGAGGACGAGCACCGGAAGACTGTTGGCTACCGATCTCACTTAGAGTGGTCGGTTTCAACTTTTGAACACTGGGTTTCGTTCCCCTCGACGAGGTGATCATGGGGATGTGAAGAACGACGCAGGAGGATGCTGGATGAAGGCTCACGCGCCGTTTGAAGGAGGAGCGTGAGTGGCGGAAGAAAACCGAGTGGTTTTTGTGGTGGTGCTCTGATCAAACTACATAAAAAACGGGAATAAATCACAAGGTTTTGTTCGCCTCGAAGAGACGATCACAGAAGTACCAAGATCGAGACCGGACGATGCCAGATAACGCTGGAAACACGATTTGAACAAGGCGGCGGGCGGCGGAAGAATGTCATTGAGAATCGATTTCACGTGGAGCGATCGGGTTCAACTTTTGAACATAGGGTTTTGTTCCCCTCATCAAGACGATCACAGTGGTACTTGGAACGACGCCGGAGGACACCTGAGAAGCTCTCACGCGCCGGTTGAAGGCGGCGCGTGAAACGCGAGTTAGATCTACTCACACCTTGGTCTGGGTAATCAACGAATATATGATTTGATCGATAAGTTTTGTGCGTCACACTCGTACGAGTCTGTTGACGGTGGCTCGGTGGTGTTTGGACACCGGACTTCGCCAGAAACAGCGTTTGAACACCTGCGGTGAAGCACCGAATGAGATTTTTGGATTTCGTACCAGTGAAGTTGGACGAAGAGGACTTTTGATTACTGGGCTTTGTTCGCCTCGACGCGAGGATCACGGATCCGTAAAGAACGTCGCTAGAAAGTGCTCCGGTGAGCGTCACGCGCCGGTCAAAGGACGACACGTGATGTCCTCTCGGTGCGGGTGGAATTCACGCGCGAAACGCGCCAGACGGTTCGGGAAGAAGGTCAGACAGCTCAGTAGACGGTCCAGAAGGTCCACGCGTGCGTTCAGAAGGTTCATGCGTGCGGTCAAATAGTTCAAAGCGTGGTCAAATGGGTCAGATCTCGATCAAATGGCCTATTCCGCGTGTCATACGGTTCAAGCGGCTGCCAAACGGGCCAAGATAAGGTCCAGCGGCCTAAAAAAGGCTCAAATGGGGTTATTTAAGGTCCAAGAGGCCATATGGAAGGATTTTAAAGTCCAAGAAGCTAATTTAGCTGGTCCAGACCATTTTTGGGAGGCTTTAGACCTGTACCTGACCAATTTCAGCGTTCAGGATTCAACCGTGGCCTCCATTTGAGGTGATTCAACACGCAAATTGTTGGGTCTTAATGCCATTTAGAAGGCATTTTGAGGTTCAAAATGTTTTTGGACCGGTTGAGACCATTTTTGGAGGGTTCGAGACATGTTCTTGACTAATTTCAGGCTTTCAGCGTTCCGGGTTCAACCGTGGCCTCCGTTTGAGGTGATTTGACACCAAAGTTATCGGTACGTATTATTTTACCGCTTTAAATTACTATTTGAAGTGTCAAATCATGATTTATGAGTTCATAGGGCTATTTTTGGCAATTATATTGGTGTTAAGATGTCGAGTATGCATGCAAATTTCATGGCCATGTCGATGGCCTAGTGAGGGGCTTGTGTTGAGCTTCGGAATTATTTGATGTGCATGATTATTTTATGGTGACTCCCCCGGTTCTTTACCAAAAAATTAAAAGATGCTTAGTGTTAACCGTTTAAAAACTAAGTTTTAATTGTTTTGGTGGCTTTTAAAGAAAAACCAAGAAGGGGACGGTTTTAAAAGATAAGTATGAGTCCCGTAATCATTTTTATGGTGAATCTCGTGGCCTTATGCGGCGATAGTTGTGTTCATTGTTTTGATGGTTTTAAAGCAAAACTAAGTATTCACCATGTATCGGCCGAATGTTTTGTCTGCATGCCGAATGTTCTGTTTAAAAGCCGGGTATTAATTAATTTGATGGTTTTGAAACCAAGTATTTACGGCTTGTGTGAATTTTTAGTCGTGTAGTTTGTGATTGAACGTAGATGACTTGTTTGGCCGAGCCGATGTTTTGGCCGTGCCCATCTTGTTGCAAAAAATTGCTTGTCTGCTTTGTTTCATTTGCAGGTTCTATGAGAGAACATGACTGTAAAGAGGAGAGATCCTTGATCAGACCTCGTTGCAACATTGAGGAAGATCCTCGGGAACACGGGATCAGGCCTCGTTGCCGATAAAGAGGAGAGATCCTTGATCAGACCTCGTTGCAACATTGAGGAAGATCCTCGGGAACTCGGGATCAGGCCTCGTTGCCGATAAAGAGGAGAGATCCTTTGATCAGACCTCGTTGCAACATTGAGGAAGATCCTCGGGAACTCGGGATCAGGCCTCGTTGCCGATAAAGAGGAGAGATCCTTTGATCAGACCTCGTTGCAACATTGAGGAAGATCCTCGGGAACTCGGGATCAGGCCTCGTTGCCGATAAAGAGGAGAGATCCTTTGATCAGACCTCGTTGCAACATTGAGGAAGATCTTCGGGAACTCGGGATCAGGCCTCGTTGCCGATAAAGAGGAGAGATCCTTTGATCAGACCTCGTTGCAACATTGAGGAAGATCCTCGGGAACTCGGGATTAGGCCTCGTTGCCGATAAAGAGGAAGATCCTTGGGATCAGGCCTCACTGCTTACAATGAGAAGCACGGAATCAGTGTGATTGGTATGGCCGACAAGGCAGCAATGATGTTGTGTTCGGCAAGTTTAATTCATCCAAAGTGAAGAATTTTTTAGAAAGTGGGGCTCTCTGTATAACCAAAGGAGTGTGACTCTTGATTTTGTTGAGAGAGCGGGGCTTTCGGTTTTAATTGGAAGGAGCAACCATCGGCAAATGTGCTCTTCGGTATTAAAGAGAAGGAGTGGCCCTCGGTTTTCATCAAAAAGTGGTGAAATTTTCTCCTCAAAACGACTACGTCTTAGACCAACCCAGAATGGGGGGAAGGGGACAATTTTTGAAATCATTGATTCTGGCTTGGCCCAGACCGAGTCCTATGTGGACAGTTTTCTACAGAAGTATGTATTGCTTATAGAATACTCTGGCTTACACTAGACCGAGTCCCAGCCCAACCCAGAGTGGGGGGTAGAAGATGGTATGTGGCACTCAGAAGCACTCGAAGATGCTTGGAAAAAGAAGCTTAAGCAGAAAGATGGAATGACCGGTTGATGCATATGAGGTCGGCCATCACGAAACAACGTCATAGACCTTGGACGCGGCATGTTCCTAAGTTCTAGGAGTCGGTCCGTGAAAGGAAAAGAAGCACCTACAAAGATTACAAAGTTCATGAAAGAAAGAGAAAGTGAATCAGACGGCTGTTTAAAAGCCGGAGGTTCCCTAAAAGCATTGCATGGAGTCGGCTATGACAATAGAGCCGACGGTATTTTTGCCAAATGATGGCGCGACACTTTGGTCGAACGTGAACCTTCAAGTGCCGATGGCTTAGTTGGTGGAAGAATTGATCAAGCGATGATGCGGCAAATTGGCCGAACATAAGTATTTAATTGCCAACACAGAAGCTTGTTTACTTTTCTCTCGGGATGCCCGAGCGAGGAAGAGCTTGAGTTAAGCAAAGGTCTACGATCAAGATGGGGGCTAAGAATCTTCAAAAAAGTTAAGTGCAAAGAGGACTGCTCCAGTTTGACTCGAGGACCCTGGTGGTCCAGTTTGAATCCTGAGGACCTTGGAGGTCCCGTTTTATTTCAGGATGGAGGACCGCTCCAGTTTGATTTGAGGACGGTCCAGTTTGATAAAAGAATTTGAGGACCCCACAGTCCAGTTTTTTGAAAAGGATTTGTTCCTACAGTTAGAAGATCAACTCCTCGCGTCCATAAGGGACGGACGAGAAGTTGAGGGGCTATTGTAGTGGGAAAAATCCGTATAAGGGCCACGGGCCCAGCGTAATGAGGGATGACGTCATCGGACGCGTGTGAGCATGTGCATGTGTGTGAGCATGCTTATCTTGGAGAGCAAGCATATGGAAGGCTATAAATACAAGGGTTAGACCCAAGAGGTAAACACACACTCATATACACCTAAATTACTCTCTATATTGGCTCTCTCTCTCTCGAGGCTGACTTGACCGTCGGAGTGCCCGCCGCCAAGAGGCCGGTGGGGCTCTAACGGGTTGCGAATTGTGCAGGTCATTGGGGGAGGAAGCCGGGCTCACCCGAGGAGATCCATTCGCTGAATACACCCCCCACAAAATTCATTTCCGTTACTGTTTATGAGTATTTCCATTTTCAAAAGAAGTGATACTTTGTGCATCCATCATTCCGAAACCTTAGCCAAGAATATCTTATTCCATTTCTAAAACCGATAGACCGAATTCAACATCAGCATCGGGCCACCAGATTTACTACAATGTTTTATGGTAGAATTGCATGTAATTCTTTATCTTCTTCATCTTTCGAGGAAAATTTCTGTATTAATTTGCCTAATGCCTACATGGTTGAGAGTTGTGGTATTTTTTTTTTTATAATGTGTTGTACATTCTTTTAGGTTTTCAGGTAAAAGTCGTTGCATTTGTGACTCGACTCCTACACGAGCGATGGATGTTTCCTATTTAATCATTAAATTTACGTTGATAAAAATTAAAAACCGCAAAAATAATTGGTATGATTTGGTGCTTTCAATTTACAGACTAATATTTGCTTACATGCTTACTATGATATCCGGCTATGATATTTCTTTGCATGTTCTCTATCCGCCACAGGTCCTCAATGCAAACACCTCAACTCATAAGTTCTTTGTCATAGTGATTGGAATTAATCCAAGATGCAATGTGGAACATACAATCGATATCCCATTATTTTGATTTGATCAAAAGTACATCACA
>CAWLAL010000207.1:0-17204 GCA_963854785.1 Vaccinium vitis-idaea | reverse complement strand
GAATACCTTCAACGGCGGGCGGCTGAAGAGCAAACAATTGTGGTGTGGAATGGTTTGTTTGACATTGGCTTACATAAGTCTGCAATACTATAACTCGGGAATTACAAGTTTGCAAGAATATGAAGCAAACTAGAGGAAAATCTCAGATCTCGAGCGCGGGCTCACTAGTACCAGCATTGAGCCCGTCGACCAAGGCACACGCCTGACATATAGTCTGACTTGATAAAGAGCCACACCGAGTACAGGGATTCTATCATGTCGAATAGATAATTGGTCAGTTTCAACATCAGGCGCATAAGTGTTCAAACAGGAGTAAGAAGGTATGGTCGAAAAAATGAAACAAATGAAACTCAACGTTGGGTGGGCCTTTTAACATCTGTCTTGACAGCGCCAGCCATTGCTTCGCCACTATATATAATATCAAGGATTGAAGATGGTCTGATTCGTTCAAGGTCTTTGACTAAGGCTCGGGCGTGGCCTCGGTAAGCTTCCGGCGAATAAGTGCACTCTGTTGAAAAAATAGTCGAGCTTTTTGAAGTCTGTCATTCGTAGAAATCACAAAAACAAATTATAAAGGTAGCTCAAAAAATCTGAAACGCATAGAGGCGCGAAAACAAAACAGCCAACCTCGAATTGAGGAGGGTTTTTTACACACGCACATGCATACATCACAATTCTTTTTCGTACGCGTATTTGAACGGCTTGCTCCTCTTGACTGGGATTCCGCCCGATCCAGATGCTACTCCACCCGTCGTGATTTCAGTACATCTCTCTAGCCTAGCTATATCACCTCGCAAACTATCAAGCCCATGATGTAAAAGGTTAGGGACATTTTCCAGAAGAAGAAAAAAGTACAATCAGAGATTCGGCTTACCATTCATGAGAACGGTCTCTGCAACATCATCAGCGTTGTGTCCGGTGACAATATGATCTACGCCCAAGATGTTGGCTCCCTTGTCTAACCGCTGTCGTCTAAAGACACCGCAGAATGTACCTTCCAAAGTCGTAATCAGGTGCGGACAAAATGAACTCGGAGGACGTCAGGTTCTTTTCGCTACTTGGACGTGGAGAACGCTAGAGCTCAGCAAATCCGCCGTTTGATTTACAATTGCCTTTGCGACCAACATTTCCAACTACTTTATCCATCGTCCAGCCCTGATAGAGTTCATCGTAAGATAGTACTTTGAGAGGTAGTGAGTACTGTGACGAGTTACGTTTCACAGTCTGACGGACAGCCAACACGTTATCAGCGTTTTCCGATATTTGTTGCTCGTTGATGCGAAATTGATACGAGGAGAGCGAAACCCGCGCACACCTCTAGAGAATCATCCCTATAGCCCTTGATACCTTCATCTATAGAAAGTAAGCACAAATCCAACCCGTAGTCGTACCTCTCATTCAGGGTTGTCATAACATGCGCCAGGACTGTAGAATCTAAACGTGGGTTCCAAGATAAATTCAATGAGGTCAAACGCATGCCATCGAATCAGAAATATATCCTTACCTTTCCCGCCGCTGGCAGCAATTGCTACTCTTTCGCCTCTCCTGAACATCCCAGTCGTCGTTTGCTCGTTTTGAAGTCTTTCCGGTCTGACATCTGGTCTCTTGTCCATCGGGCAATCTGCTGCCACACCCGTAATTGTTTGGCTTGCATCCACTGGCGCCAGAGTGCGCGATTTTGGCAACGAATCGCTCGGTCCTCCTGCAAACCTAGACCGAGGATGGTGTTGTGTATCTCGGTCTCGAATATGAGATAGAAGCACTCTCGGCAGACAGCCTGGGCCGTCTTGGGGCGCTTCAGGATGCCCGACGTGGCGTAGGGGACGAAGTTAAGGTTGGACAGAGTGCACAAGGTGCCATTCGCGTAGAGGTTGAATCTTATTGGGTCAATGTCGTTGATCAGAGATTTTTGCGTCGTTGGTCAAATTCTTATTTGAGGTTGCGAAACGCGAACTTGAAACTTAAACAGAAACCCGCTTCAAGCTTACACACGGCGCCCTGGTGCCTCGGAGCATCTCAACGTGCTTGGTGTGCAGCTGCGAGGCGGAGAAGCGAGGCAGTATCGAGGCAGGGCGCGTGACCGCCCTGATGCCTGCGTTTTACCACGGGTGTGCACTGTGGACACTGGAATGTATGGTATACATACGCGCAAACTACACTAGTATGAGGGGGTCAGAGTGCCATCCCGGCCACATTGCAATTTTGGACAGGTCTGAAACTGCAATATGGCTATTGCACCAACACCGCCAACATATTTGTGTTCCATCTGGGCATGCAGCTTAACATAGCATGCCTGGATGCAATTGCAACTAGTGGAAAAAGGACTATTGTGTTGCATCCAGACATGCTGGGTTAAACTGCATGCCCAGATGCAACACAAATATGTTGGCAGTGCAAAAACAAAACTTAGAGTACGTCAGGGTCTCCCAAACTAGCCTAAAAGCCCTTGAAACACACCATGGACCCTCTATTCTTTTCCAAACACAACCAACTCAGTCCTTGGCAGCTGCCATGGCCACTTTGTCACCAACAGAGCAGCGTGCTCCATAACAGCCACCATGGCCAAATTCTAATTTCATTCTATGAGCCACTCAAATCCATTTGATCCATACAGAAACACTAACACACCTGTATATGAAATATTAACGGTTTGTCTATAATTATTATCCACCAAGCATTGACTGACACCTCAACCCAAGCAAGCAGTTGATTGGGGGGTGGGTTGACCGGCAAATGCATTGGTGTCCGTGAGGAGCCAGCAATGGTGTTCATGAACATTATGCGCATGCAGTTGGCACCAAAGCTTTGATTAACTGCAGGATCTTGGCTACAGATCACACACTGTAAAGGGTTTGTGAGGTTGATAATGAGAGAGTGGAATGTGTTGTGTTTTGATGTGAAAAAAAAAATGGAGTTATCTTTTTGGGGAGGGAGTATCAACTACACTTGAAGGCCTTCCAGGGCACTGACCAAAATTGGGTAGCACAATTTTGGCCAATTGGCCATCATGGCATTCCAAAACCATACCCTTATGAGCTCATCAGTCCAATTTGCAAAGGGGAAGAGCCTTGGTAAGCACAAGGGTGGAAAATATGGTACTGCAATCCTTTTGAGGAAAGAAGACGCTACAAGGGAGTGTTTCAAGGGCTTTAGGCTAGCTGGGGAAACCCTGACGTACTCTCAGTTTTCTTTTTGGTGCAATAGCCATATTGCAGTTTCAGACCTGTCAAATTGAAATGTGTCTGGGATGGCACTCTGACCCCCTCATAACTACGGGGACACCGGTTTGACAGGTGACTCATCACTGGTACATGGAGCACACAAACATGATTTGTGCTATGACAGGAGTCATGGGTGTAGAGAAGTGTTTCCATGCCTACAACATAGAAAGGGTTATGTTACAACACATGAATACTCAAGGGAAAACTCTCACTCCCAAAACTGGACTTCTCCTTAGCGGAGTTCCATCATTGCAGAGCGGCGAGTGGAACAAGGAGAGCAAGAAGAGATACTTACAGATATTTCCCTCACTACAGGTTAGCAAACTTGTCTTTCTCTCTATATTTCTCTATACTGTGTTTTCAAAAGACTGTGTCAAGTTATGTGGAATATGATGAAGTTTGGTCATTGGAGAGCGGCAAATGGAACAAGGAGAGAAAAAAGAGAGACCTACAGATATTTCCCTCACTACAGGTTATGTGCCTGCACTGCACTGCGTAGAGTAACAGCATAGTTCAAGCAAGTTTTTTTTGGCAAATGAGAACCAAGCAAAAGATTATAGCAAAAACCAGAATCATATATCAAAAGAAGTGTTGGAGAACAACAGCAGAGGGAAAATATCTTAGCGCAACACCTTCATTCATACAAATCAAATCACATCTAATTACATTGCACCACCTCAACCACTCAACCTCTCACATCATACCAGCAAATAAAACATACATATTTAAATCTGATCAAAGACTTCAACCGTCTATCTAGAATCCTGACAATCAATTACCACCTCATCTCATATTGTTACCAAATTCAGATGGGCAAATAACACTCAAGCAAATCATCTGACTCTGACTCACCAAACTTGAATATGGCAAATACACAATTGAAACCACCACATCTTGACAACAGTTGGAAGTTGACAAAGTTCCAACTTAGCATGCCAACAATGAGAAGAATGGCTGCAGCAAGTTGAAAGAAGCTGGTTCCAATTATACAGACTGGGATTATTGCATCACTTGCTTAGTTGAGAACACCACCCAACGGAAGAAGTATCTTGACAACAACTGTATCCATATCCCGGACCCAGATGGAGATTGAGTTGTATTTGCTATGCACTACACCAAAAATAACATTTTCCGCCTGGAAAAGAAAAGTATTGTCCATTCAAAAAATGTCATGGAATAGAAAAATGATCAAAAAATCAGACAAGAAAAAATCATTTTTTCCCATTCAATCTGGATTCATGAAAGTTGATATCATGTTTTAGTTGTAATATAGTTGGTGTTATTTAAAAACAAAGAAATTCATTTTTCTTTTCATATTTTCAAATATTTTCTTTTCCTCAACATTATTTTTTGTTTAGATTATTTTCCTTTTCCAGATGGAGAATATTATTTTTGGTATAGTGAATTGAATTATTGGTTGCAGTCAGCATAGCTTGGAAGATCACTGACTGTTCTTTGGCAAGAGATGCAATGGCTAAAATCAGAGGGCGTATATTTCTTTCCAAGCAAAAGTGGTCATATGGCGACTTGGAAGGAAATATTGGAACTGAAACATGCTGAGGGTTCCGACGTGGGCAAATACCTACGTAAAATCAATGGTCAAAGTTCAAGAACTCAACTGCACAGGTTTTGTCTGATCCATGGACTCCATCCTCAGCATGCTATACCAAGCTGATCTTAGGCCTACGCTCTCAAACGTAAGCAATGTTCTCAACGTGCAACTCAGAGCCTACCCCAACAAAGCAATAGAGGCAAAAGAGGTCAAGGAGACCATCATAGCAGCGCATGATGACATCAACACTGCAGCTCTTAGTATCAACAACCTCACATGAACTCTTTGGCAACACATCAAGAACACAAACATTGTCAACCCTTTGGTCAATGATTTACAGCTGAACCATCACCCATACTTTGTGTCACCAAGAACACCAATGATGACTGTATCCATGGCAAGAGGCACTGCCAGCATACTTGGCTCAGATGGTGGCATCCAAGTATTTCTTGGATGTCAATATCCAATCCCTCCGGGTCCAAAATGGCTTGCATGGGCCATGTGGGACCCAATTGGCTTGGACGGTAGCATTCGAGTATTTCTTGGATGCAAGAATCCAAGCCATTCATTCTGGCGGTGAGGAGTGTATTGTCCACCAGGGCGCAAGGGGTCATACCACAACCTTCACTATGCCAAGCCAAATTCATCCCCAATCTGCAGCACAATGGGGAGGGTTGTTATTACATTCATTGCCTACAGTGTGGTCAACCTGGTCACTGGGTTTAGACATGCCCACTTAACCAGCCACTGGGAGCAACAACATCCTCCACTCAGGCACCGGAATTGGTTTAGCCAACCACGCAACACCCATACTGCTTCAATCTTGTCAATGTGAATGGACAAGATTTCTACGCTGAAGGTATGATGCTTTTACAATCCTTTGATGATAAGTATACTCTACCCAGCAACATCTGGACATTGGAAAGCAACCTTACAGAGATTTGGGACAATCCAGACAAAGCAGTGAGTGACACTGGTTCCACTGACATGGTAACAGGTGATTGATCTAACATGCTTGACTGACATCCAAAACCTTTGAACACCAATCCTAGTTTCAGCAGCATCCAAGGGTCCTGATACCTTTGTCACCGCAAGAGGGACACTGAGGATTTTATGTGACAATGACAAAACAATCTCAATCCCAAACTGCTTCTACTCCCCATTGGCACAACATACTCTGATATTGATCACTGAGATTCTTGAGTCTGGAGGTTCTTGGGAAGCAAGGAGAAGGAAGAATGGCTTTGAAATTCAAATGTGGTGGAATATTTTCTGTCTTGTATAAGAATAGGAAGTGGGTTGTACCTGTAATGAAAGCTACAGCTGTTGCACAACCCGCCACTCAGATCCAAACTGTGAGAGTCAACACATACAAACTGGAGCACCACTGGCAGATAATGAAGCCCTAAAATGGCATTGTTGCTTTGGTCACACAAGCATGTGTAACATTGAGAAAATGATTAACACAAGATGGCAATTGGGCTACCACCAACAATTGACAAGACACCTTTCACATGCATTGACTGCCTAAAAAGCAAGAGTCAATAGTCTATAGCACTGACACTGTCAAGCTCACAGCCAACACCACTGAAGCTGACAGTGAGTGAAATGGCTGGCCCTTGAGTTATCAGCCAATAACACATGTTTCATGGTCTTCTGTTAAGATCTGGAAACCACATGCACATGGAATGGTGCTTAGCAAAGAGAGAAAAAAGTCCACACAAACATTCACACACTTTGTTGAGTGGATGGAGCACCTTGCTGGTGTTGAAATCCCCACCACAAGCATATTTGGCTTGGATGGTGGTATCCAAGATGTACTCGGATGCCAAAAATCCAAGCAAATTGGGTCCATATGGCCCCATCCAAGCCATTTTGGACCCGGAATGGCTTGGATATTTACATCCGAGAAATACTCAGATGCCACCATCCGAGCCAAATATGCTGGCGGTGCCCCAGTGGGAGCTGAAGGCAGAGATGAGAGGGAGCAAACAGCACCAAAAAGAGCCAGAAAAGAGATGAGATATGAGAACTGTAACACAGAGGATGACCTTTTCAATAATGAAACCAAAAAGATGGATTTCTTTCTTAATAATAAGACTCTGGATCCACTCCATGCAAAGATTTGACACTAATATTGATGCACACACACTTATTTATTATTATTATCACTGCTGTAAGACTTTAACTATCATATAATACTTCAAAACCACAGAGAAAACTGACTACTGAGCTCAAAAGTGGCGGGGGACAGACCCTTATTTGATTCAAGTTAGTGAAAATGAGACTTATATAGTCCACTCCTTCAGTTTTGCCATGAACATTAGTAAAGAACAATTTCTTTTCTTGTTTGATTACTCAAATGAGAAAAGAAAAGAGCATAGCGGGAAAAATTATATACTATAAGATTTTGTAGTAATACAATTTGAAATATTAATTAAGAATGAGGAAAAGTTAGTCAATTCTTCTAAACCCAAACCACTAAAGGTGTTTACTATTCAATTGCCAAAATATCATCTGCTCATTCTAAATTACCATGTTGACCAATAACCTTCTAGAAAAGAATGCTGGGGCGGGCGGGAGGATTTAAAAAGATTATCTTTCTATGTTAAAAAAGATAGAAAGAGGTGATGGGAAACTAAAGATGAGATGGTGAGTATGGAAGGGAGGAGCCAAATCAAAGCTTTAGATTTGGGTATATGAAACCTAGCATGAAGTCTTGAGCTAGTTCATTTGACACACCTAGGCATTCCTACATTGCTAGGGACTAAACAGGACCAGGCTAGTCTTGAAGGTGCCATGGTATTTCCTGTTGTCAACAAATAGTTTAATGACTCCAAATTAGCAAACTACTCAACCCAACTCTAGTAGTCTCCTTGAGTCTATAATTCCCGTGGACATCACCACATTCCCGTTGTGCCTCCTGCACGTGGTTTACCAAGAAAAATACACTCAATAACTAAAAAAACTGAACACTGTCCCTGATCAAAGCACTGAAAGACCCCCTCCTTTTATGTCTTCTGGCCACTCAATACAAGACTGAAGCACACAAGCACGCCATCCGCACTCAAAAAGCACACCATACTCATACAGAAACAATTTACAAGCATAAACACTGCAAAATACAACATAATCATAAAAAATATATAAAAAAAAGCAAAAAAAAGCGCCCCAATACCTATAGCTACGATAGCTACTTCAACTCAGATAGCTACAACAACTCAAAGCAAGAAACCTTTAGTTCACTGTCAGATAAGAAAGGTAGATAGCTTAGATCCATATTTGAACTCACAACTCAACCAAGACAACAGACAGGTGTTCCGTGAAACAACTCAAAGCTACAACTCCTTTGGCTACTTTCAGCTAATAAAGGAAGATTGCTTATCTTATCACGTGCATTCAATAAGCAAGAACAACTCCTACTGTTAACAACAACAGTAACTGGTGTAGCTCTAACAACAGAGATCCCATCCCTCCCCGAGGGCTGGTCTCTCGAGCTACACACTCTGAGGCGTTCACTCACTCCCTTTAAGACGATGTCACCTCACGCTTTTGGGCTCACGGTGACCTCGCTGGTATGGTCGTTCACTCACTCAGAACAATAAGCCGTAGGGTAGATATTCCTAATAAGTGTTAGTTTAGTGTTCCGTGTACCGACTAGGAATAGACAGAGATTACCGACGTAGCTTGTAGAAGTAAGTAGCACCTAATTCAAGTTTGTAGAAGTGACGCTACCGACTGGCTTGCTGGCTGGCTGGCTTTAGCAACCTCCCGCCTCCTGGCGGGTTCTCTGCGAGGCATTCCCAACCGTCCTCCGACTGTCCGGAACTCTAAACTCAAAAGTCGGATTATCTTAGATGATCACAGAACCTCAAGCGCTGCCTTGCGGAAGCAGAAACCCAAGGGAAGATGTGCCGAGAAACACAGCATTATACGAATATTAAGTCTAAAAGCTCGCTAGAGCAGTTCGTTAGCAGTCAATCGAGGAAACCAATGCTATGAGACAAGAAGGCTGTGATTGTTCTCAAGAAGCTTTAATGCTGACATGAGGGCGTGAAAAAGGTGACAAGAACTGACTTCGACGAAGTTCCTAAAATAGTCTGATATGACTTGATGGTCTGGTATGACTTGCGACAAGCATACGTTGTCGGTTCAACTCACTCGTTTCACTCGCTATGCTATACTTCGACGGTGGCTCCATACTGGGCGGGAAAGTATTGGGGGATATCGGAAAAAGCTCAAGTGTATGATCTTAAAAAGCTTAACACTTTGACTCTTTCTTGTCCCCCCCATACCCCCCAGGAGGTGAACTAGAGATGGAAGCAGCCCTCCTCCCCCGGAGGTAGTGAGTACATACGTTATCATATACTATACTATAGGAACTAAGCAAGCTATAAGGCCTCTAGAAGAGGATATATAGAGAGTTTAGTTAGTATATAGTATATTATGCTATAAGAGAAGTTTAATGAAGATTCTCCTATACTAAACATAGTCATAGAGTAGCTCTTACTCATAGACTCTATATCAAGTAGTACAGTTAAAGCAGGCAAAGGAGAGCAACGACTGCAGACTGATTGAAATGAACGTCTAACCATAGGACAGAAAACAACAGTACCGATAGGACAGAAGACAGAAGATAAAGATAAAACCCCCCTACCCCCCTCGCTATTTTGGGGGGTATAGCTAAACAAAGCAACAACTCCTTAGTGTACTGTCAGATAAGAAAGGTCAATAGCTTATCATTTGCTACTTCAACTCAATAACTCAGAACTCAGGAACTCGGAACTCAATAGCTACAACAACTCAAAAAAGGCATAGCTACATATGAGGAGATAGCTACGATAGCTACTTCAACTCAGATAGCTACAACAACTCAAAGCAAGAAACCTTTAGTTCACTGTCAGATAAGAAAGGTAGATAGCTTAGATCCATATTTGAACTCACAACTCAACCAAGACAACAGACAGGTGTTCCGTGAAACAACTCAAAGCTACAACTCCTTTGGCTACTTTCAGCTAATAAAGGAAGATTGCTTATCTTATCACGTGCATTCAATAAGCAAGAACAACTCCTACTGTTAACAACAACAGTAACTGGTGTAGCTCTAACAACAGAGATCCCATCCCTCCCCGAGGGCTGGTCTCTCGAGCTACACACTCTGAGGCGTTCACTCACTCCCTTTAAGACGATGTCACCTCACGCTTTTGGGCTCACGGTGACCTCGCTGGTATGGTCGTTCACTCACTCAGAACAATAAGCCGTAGGGTAGATATTCCTAATAAGTGTTAGTTTAGTGTTCCGTGTACCGACTAGGAATAGACAGAGATTACCGACGTAGCTTGTAGAAGTAAGTAGCACCTAATTCAAGTTTGTAGAAGTGACGCTACCGACTGGCTTGCTGGCTGGCTGGCTTTAGCAACCTCCCGCCTCCTGGCGGGTTCTCTGCGAGGCATTCCCAACCGTCCTCCGACTGTCCGGAACTCTAAACTCAAAAGTCGGATTATCTTAGATGATCACAGAACCTCAAGCGCTGCCTTGCGGAAGCAGAAACCCAAGGGAAGATGTGCCGAGAAACACAGCATTATACGAATATTAAGTCTAAAAGCTCGCTAGAGCAGTTCGTTAGCAGTCAATCGAGGAAACCAATGCTATGAGACAAGAAGGCTGTGATTGTTCTCAAGAAGCTTTAATGCTGACATGAGGGCGTGAAAAAGGTGACAAGAACTGACTTCGACGAAGTTCCTAAAATAGTCTGATATGACTTGATGGTCTGGTATGACTTGCGACAAGCATACGTTGTCGGTTCAACTCACTCGTTTCACTCGCTATGCTATACTTCGACGGTGGCTCCATACTGGGCGGGAAAGTATTGGGGGATATCGGAAAAAGCTCAAGTGTATGATCTTAAAAAGCTTAACACTTTGACTCTTTCTTGTCCCCCCCATACCCCCCAGGAGGTGAACTAGAGATGGAAGCAGCCCTCCTCCCCCGGAGGTAGTGAGTACATACGTTATCATATACTATACTATAGGAACTAAGCAAGCTATAAGGCCTCTAGAAGAGGATATATAGAGAGTTTAGTTAGTATATAGTATATTATGCTATAAGAGAAGTTTAATGAAGATTCTCCTATACTAAACATAGTCATAGAGTAGCTCTTACTCATAGACTCTATATCAAGTAGTACAGTTAAAGCAGGCAAAGGAGAGCAACGACTGCAGACTGATTGAAATGAACGTCTAACCATAGGACAGAAAACAACAGTACCGATAGGACAGAAGACAGAAGATAAAGATAAAACCCCCCTACCCCCCTCGCTATTTTGGGGGGTATAGCTAAACAAAGCAACAACTCCTTAGTGTACTGTCAGATAAGAAAGGTCAATAGCTTATCATTTGCTACTTCAACTCAATAACTCAGAACTCAGGAACTCGGAACTCAATAGCTACAACAACTCAAAAAAGGCATAGCTACATATGAGGAGATAGCTACGATAGCTACTTCAACTCAGATAGCTACAACAACTCAAAGCAAGAAACCTTTAGTTCACTGTCAGATAAGAAAGGTAGATAGCTTAGATCCATATTTGAACTCACAACTCAACCAAGACAACAGACAGGTGTTCCGTGAAACAACTCAAAGCTACAACTCCTTTGGCTACTTTCAGCTAATAAAGGAAGATTGCTTATCTTATCACGTGCATTCAATAAGCAAGAACAACTCCTACTGTTAACAACAACAGTAACTGGTGTAGCTCTAACAACAGAGATCCCATCCCTCCCCGAGGGCTGGTCTCTCGAGCTACACACTCTGAGGCGTTCACTCACTCCCTTTAAGACGATGTCACCTCACGCTTTTGGGCTCACGGTGACCTCGCTGGTATGGTCGTTCACTCACTCAGAACAATAAGCCGTAGGGTAGATATTCCTAATAAGTGTTAGTTTAGTGTTCCGTGTACCGACTAGGAATAGACAGAGATTACCGACGTAGCTTGTAGAAGTAAGTAGCACCTAATTCAAGTTTGTAGAAGTGACGCTACCGACTGGCTTGCTGGCTGGCTGGCTTTAGCAACCTCCCGCCTCCTGGCGGGTTCTCTGCGAGGCATTCCCAACCGTCCTCCGACTGTCCGGAACTCTAAACTCAAAAGTCGGATTATCTTAGATGATCACAGAACCTCAAGCGCTGCCTTGCGGAAGCAGAAACCCAAGGGAAGATGTGCCGAGAAACACAGCATTATACGAATATTAAGTCTAAAAGCTCGCTAGAGCAGTTCGTTAGCAGTCAATCGAGGAAACCAATGCTATGAGACAAGAAGGCTGTGATTGTTCTCAAGAAGCTTTAATGCTGACATGAGGGCGTGAAAAAGGTGACAAGAACTGACTTCGACGAAGTTCCTAAAATAGTCTGATATGACTTGATGGTCTGGTATGACTTGCGACAAGCATACGTTGTCGGTTCAACTCACTCGTTTCACTCGCTATGCTATACTTCGACGGTGGCTCCATACTGGGCGGGAAAGTATTGGGGGATATCGGAAAAAGCTCAAGTGTATGATCTTAAAAAGCTTAACACTTTGACTCTTTCTTGTCCCCCCCATACCCCCCAGGAGGTGAACTAGAGATGGAAGCAGCCCTCCTCCCCCGGAGGTAGTGAGTACATACGTTATCATATACTATACTATAGGAACTAAGCAAGCTATAAGGCCTCTAGAAGAGGATATATAGAGAGTTTAGTTAGTATATAGTATATTATGCTATAAGAGAAGTTTAATGAAGATTCTCCTATACTAAACATAGTCATAGAGTAGCTCTTACTCATAGACTCTATATCAAGTAGTACAGTTAAAGCAGGCAAAGGAGAGCAACGACTGCAGACTGATTGAAATGAACGTCTAACCATAGGACAGAAAACAACAGTACCGATAGGACAGAAGACAGAAGATAAAGATAAAACCCCCCTACCCCCCTCGCTATTTTGGGGGGTATAGCTAAACAAAGCAACAACTCCTTAGTGTACTGTCAGATAAGAAAGGTCAATAGCTTATCATTTGCTACTTCAACTCAATAACTCAGAACTCAGGAACTCGGAACTCAATAGCTACAACAACTCAAAAAAGGCATAGCTACATATGAGGAGATAGCTACGATAGCTACTTCAACTCAGATAGCTACAACAACTCAAAGCAAGAAACCTTTAGTTCACTGTCAGATAAGAAAGGTAGATAGCTTAGATCCATATTTGAACTCACAACTCAACCAAGACAACAGACAGGTGTTCCGTGAAACAACTCAAAGCTACAACTCCTTTGGCTACTTTCAGCTAATAAAGGAAGATTGCTTATCTTATCACGTGCATTCAATAAGCAAGAACAACTCCTACTGTTAACAACAACAGTAACTGGTGTAGCTCTAACAACAGAGATCCCATCCCTCCCCGAGGGCTGGTCTCTCGAGCTACACACTCTGAGGCGTTCACTCACTCCCTTTAAGACGATGTCACCTCACGCTTTTGGGCTCACGGTGACCTCGCTGGTATGGTCGTTCACTCACTCAGAACAATAAGCCGTAGGGTAGATATTCCTAATAAGTGTTAGTTTAGTGTTCCGTGTACCGACTAGGAATAGACAGAGATTACCGACGTAGCTTGTAGAAGTAAGTAGCACCTAATTCAAGTTTGTAGAAGTGACGCTACCGACTGGCTTGCTGGCTGGCTGGCTTTAGCAACCTCCCGCCTCCTGGCGGGTTCTCTGCGAGGCATTCCCAACCGTCCTCCGACTGTCCGGAACTCTAAACTCAAAAGTCGGATTATCTTAGATGATCACAGAACCTCAAGCGCTGCCTTGCGGAAGCAGAAACCCAAGGGAAGATGTGCCGAGAAACACAGCATTATACGAATATTAAGTCTAAAAGCTCGCTAGAGCAGTTCGTTAGCAGTCAATCGAGGAAACCAATGCTATGAGACAAGAAGGCTGTGATTGTTCTCAAGAAGCTTTAATGCTGACATGAGGGCGTGAAAAAGGTGACAAGAACTGACTTCGACGAAGTTCCTAAAATAGTCTGATATGACTTGATGGTCTGGTATGACTTGCGACAAGCATACGTTGTCGGTTCAACTCACTCGTTTCACTCGCTATGCTATACTTCGACGGTGGCTCCATACTGGGCGGGAAAGTATTGGGGGATATCGGAAAAAGCTCAAGTGTATGATCTTAAAAAGCTTAACACTTTGACTCTTTCTTGTCCCCCCCATACCCCCCAGGAGGTGAACTAGAGATGGAAGCAGCCCTCCTCCCCCGGAGGTAGTGAGTACATACGTTATCATATACTATACTATAGGAACTAAGCAAGCTATAAGGCCTCTAGAAGAGGATATATAGAGAGTTTAGTTAGTATATAGTATATTATGCTATAAGAGAAGTTTAATGAAGATTCTCCTATACTAAACATAGTCATAGAGTAGCTCTTACTCATAGACTCTATATCAAGTAGTACAGTTAAAGCAGGCAAAGGAGAGCAACGACTGCAGACTGATTGAAATGAACGTCTAACCATAGGACAGAAAACAACAGTACCGATAGGACAGAAGACAGAAGATAAAGATAAAACCCCCCTACCCCCCTCGCTATTTTGGGGGGTATAGCTAAACAAAGCAACAACTCCTTAGTGTACTGTCAGATAAGAAAGGTCAATAGCTTATCATTTGCTACTTCAACTCAATAACTCAGAACTCAGGAACTCGGAACTCAATAGCTACAACAACTCAAAAAAGGCATAGCTACATATGAGGAGATAGCTACGATAGCTACTTCAACTCAGATAGCTACAACAACTCAAAGCAAGAAACCTTTAGTTCACTGTCAGATAAGAAAGGTAGATAGCTTAGATCCATATTTGAACTCACAACTCAACCAAGACAACAGACAGGTGTTCCGTGAAACAACTCAAAGCTACAACTCCTTTGGCTACTTTCAGCTAATAAAGGAAGATTGCTTATCTTATCACGTGCATTCAATAAGCAAGAACAACTCCTACTGTTAACAACAACAGTAACTGGTGTAGCTCTAACAACAGAGATCCCATCCCTCCCCGAGGGCTGGTCTCTCGAGCTACACACTCTGAGGCGTTCACTCACTCCCTTTAAGACGATGTCACCTCACGCTTTTGGGCTCACGGTGACCTCGCTGGTATGGTCGTTCACTCACTCAGAACAATAAGCCGTAGGGTAGATATTCCTAATAAGTGTTAGTTTAGTGTTCCGTGTACCGACTAGGAATAGACAGAGATTACCGACGTAGCTTGTAGAAGTAAGTAGCACCTAATTCAAGTTTGTAGAAGTGACGCTACCGACTGGCTTGCTGGCTGGCTGGCTTTAGCAACCTCCCGCCTCCTGGCGGGTTCTCTGCGAGGCATTCCCAACCGTCCTCCGACTGTCCGGAACTCTAAACTCAAAAGTCGGATTATCTTAGATGATCACAGAACCTCAAGCGCTGCCTTGCGGAAGCAGAAACCCAAGGGAAGATGTGCCGAGAAACACAGCATTATACGAATATTAAGTCTAAAAGCTCGCTAGAGCAGTTCGTTAGCAGTCAATCGAGGAAACCAATGCTATGAGACAAGAAGGCTGTGATTGTTCTCAAGAAGCTTTAATGCTGACATGAGGGCGTGAAAAAGGTGACAAGAACTGACTTCGACGAAGTTCCTAAAATAGTCTGATATGACTTGATGGTCTGGTATGACTTGCGACAAGCATACGTTGTCGGTTCAACTCACTCGTTTCACTCGCTATGCTATACTTCGACGGTGGCTCCATACTGGGCGGGAAAGTATTGGGGGATATCGGAAAAAGCTCAAGTGTATGATCTTAAAAAGCTTAACACTTTGACTCTTTCTTGTCCCCCCCATACCCCCCAGGAGGTGAACTAGAGATGGAAGCAGCCCTCCTCCCCCGGAGGTAGTGAGTACATACGTTATCATATACTATACTATAGGAACTAAGCAAGCTATAAGGCCTCTAGAAGAGGATATATAGAGAGTTTAGTTAGTATATAGTATATTATGCTATAAGAGAAGTTTAATGAAGATTCTCCTATACTAAACATAGTCATAGAGTAGCTCTTACTCATAGACTCTATATCAAGTAGTACAGTTAAAGCAGGCAAAGGAGAGCAACGACTGCAGACTGATTGAAATGAACGTCTAACCATAGGACAGAAAACAACAGTACCGATAGGACAGAAGACAGAAGATAAAGATAAAACCCCCCTACCCCCCTCGCTATTTTGGGGGGTATAGCTAAACAAAGCAACAACTCCTTAGTGTACTGTCAGATAAGAAAGGTCAATAGCTTATCATTTGCTACTTCAACTCAATAACTCAGAACTCAGGAACTCGGAACTCAATAGCTACAACAACTCAAAAAAGGCATAGCTACATATGAGGAGATAGCTACGATAGCTACTTCAACTCAGATAGCTACAACAACTCAAAGCAAGAAACCTTTAGTTCACTGTCAGATAAGAAAGGTAGATAGCTTAGATCCATATTTGAACTCACAACTCAACCAAGACAACAGACAGGTGTTCCGTGAAACAACTCAAAGCTACAACTCCTTTGGCTACTTTCAGCTAATAAAGGAAGATTGCTTATCTTATCACGTGCATTCAATAAGCAAGAACAACTCCTACTGTTAACAACAACAGTAACTGGTGTAGCTCTAACAACAGAGATCCCATCCCTCCCCGAGGGCTGGTCTCTCGAGCTACACACTCTGAGGCGTTCACTCACTCCCTTTAAGACGATGTCACCTCACGCTTTTGGGCTCACGGTGACCTCGCTGGTATGGTCGTTCACTCACTCAGAACAATAAGCCGTAGGGTAGATATTCCTAATAAGTGTTAGTTTAGTGTTCCGTGTACCGACTAGGAATAGACAGAGATTACCGACGTAGC
Source organism: Vaccinium vitis-idaea (assembly GCA_963854785.1). Classification (NCBI taxonomy): domain Eukaryota; kingdom Viridiplantae; phylum Streptophyta; class Magnoliopsida; order Ericales; family Ericaceae; genus Vaccinium; species Vaccinium vitis-idaea. The sequence goes on along the minus strand of CAWLAL010000207.1, from coordinate 484 downwards.
TTGTAGAAGTAAGTAGCACCTAATTCAAGTTTGTAGAAGTGACGCTACCGACTGGCTTGCTGGCTGGCTGGCTTTAGCAACCTCCCGCCTCCTGGCGGGTTCTCTGCGAGGCATTCCCAACCGTCCTCCGACTGTCCGGAACTCTAAACTCAAAAGTCGGATTATCTTAGATGATCACAGAACCTCAAGCGCTGCCTTGCGGAAGCAGAAACCCAAGGGAAGATGTGCCGAGAAACACAGCATTATACGAATATTAAGTCTAAAAGCTCGCTAGAGCAGTTCGTTAGCAGTCAATCGAGGAAACCAATGCTATGAGACAAGAAGGCTGTGATTGTTCTCAAGAAGCTTTAATGCTGACATGAGGGCGTGAAAAAGGTGACAAGAACTGACTTCGACGAAGTTCCTAAAATAGTCTGATATGACTTGATGGTCTGGTATGACTTGCGACAAGCATACGTTGTCGGTTCAACTCACTCGTTTCACT
>CAWLAL010000206.1:0-29011 GCA_963854785.1 Vaccinium vitis-idaea | reverse complement strand
GCTACCTTTGCAAGTCAGTCCCGAGTCTTGCGCGGCTCGATCGACCTTGTCAGGGGCTAGTCCTGTCACCATTCTGGGTGCGCCACAGCACGACAGCGGGCCGTCTCTGCAGGTTGCACGCCCTCGGAGCTGCGCCGTGCAATAGCATCGCGCTTCTAAGCGCCCACAACCCCGCTATCGACGGATTCAGAACCCTGCGTACGTCCCCTCTCTACCTGCTCTTCGATCCCGCCACCGTATGCAAATCCGACACTGGTTGCACCAAGAATCACCACCAACGCACGTGGTACCAGCCGACCAGTTCTCCAACTTCTCGAACCTGGCCCTCGTCGCTTCTTCCTTCTTCTCCTTCTTGTCTGCGACCGTATCATCACTTCTGTCTCCTCTCAGCATAGTCCCCACCGAGCTGGTCTCGTGGCTGTCTGCGCGATTCCATTCATCACGTCCATTGTTCATTTACAGCCTCCGACTCGATAATGGCTTACCCAGCTAGACCCCGCACGCCGTCGAGCGACAGCGCTTCGTCTGTCTCGACTCTCAAGAGCCCGCGCATTACGAAGTTTGCAGAGGCCACCACCGTGAACTCGCCGCTCGATCCTGTCGGCCCAACTCACTTCAACTTCTCAACTGGAGCTCCGCAATCGCTTGGCAAGGTGACATTCGGTGCGACGATTGATCACAACTATATCCCGATGGAGAACTACGGCAGCAAGGATGGTCCGATTGTCCGTGATGGCCCTGTCTCGCCTCTCATGAGTCCTCCACTTCGTTCAGCCTTGAAGACTCCGGTGACTGCAAGGACAATATTTAGTCCCACTTTCAAGGAAGAGCAGGATCTCGAAAAGGCGGAACTCAGTACCGAGAAGGACCAAGAAAAGGACCTTGTAAGCATGATGGCTGATCATCGATATGCTGACTGCTAATCGTGTACAGAAAATCAAAACTAGAGTGCGCGTTGCCAAATTTCTGTTGCGTGGCGTTGGCTTCTCATGTGCGCTCATCATCCTCTCAATGCTCACCACCCTCTTTACAATCTTCCGGGCCACCAGGAACCTTCCACCCCGCTACGTCGGCTCCACAAAGCTCACACCATGGGCGAAGGACCAGATGCAATGGCCGCAGATCACCGTGCTATCCATCGCCTGCTTCACCCTCCTCGTCAGCATCATCATCTTCTACCAGTACAGCCGAGGCGGGCACCGCCGCGTGGAGAAGCTCCAGATCTACTACTCGACCTTTGCCATCGGTGCCTTCTTCTTCAGCATCATAATGTGGATCGTCGGCGCCACCGTGCTCCAAACCTCCAAGAAGAACAACGAAGGCCAGGACATGTGGGCATGGTCGTGCAACGACAATGTCCGGAGCAAGATCTTCGGCGACGACATCGACTACAAGCTCGCGTGCCGCCTGCAGAACTGGAGCCTGATCTGCTGCATCATCGAGGTCATAGTCGACACGTGCCTCATCGCCGTCTACGCCATCGTCTTCTACCGCTACTGGACCGCACGCAAGCTGCGCAAGAGCATGCTCAGCCGCGACAAGGCCCGCTCCGATCTGTACCTCGCGCGGCTCCGCAGCCAGCCCAACACCCCGGGCTTCGGCCTCATGACGCCGCACCCCGACGCCAAGCAGCAGGTCATCGTCTCGACCAGCGAAGCCGTGGTAGCCTCCCCGTCGTCGAGCCTGCACAAGAACAACATCCACGTCGACAGCAACACGCAGTTCGCAATAAGTGGCCTGGACCGGAGCACCTCCCCAGTTTCGCCACTGCACGCTCCCCGCCCGTTCGTCCTCCAGCCCGCGCCCTCGACGCTGCGCACGCAGGGCCTCACCCCGCAGATCCAGCAGACGGGCTTCACGCCCATCAGCCCCAGCAGCGGCAGCGGCAGCGGTAGCGGCATCGTTGGACAGCATGGCTTGCCCCCTTCCTCATCTCCACCGCCACAGCCACCGCATAGTCCAGTGGGATCTATCGCTCCGCAGAGCCCCAGGCGCGAGAGCGTGAGGCCGCATGTTGCTGCTGCGCCCGGGGAGGAGGTCTACGAGTCGGTGCCGATCCCTGGTGCTTATGCTGGGGCGCCGACAGAGCGATCATAATGGGAGGAGCGTGTCCGTTTGTGGGGTGCTCGCACGCTTGTACAGATGCGTTGATTGTAGCTTGATGGGACGCACCAGGTTACGATAGATGTTGCTGTTCGGGCCCGATTTGACACAATGGACAATTTTACCCCAATACTGATAACTCTTTGCCTTCTCTCTCTGATTCCGTGCTGCGCTATCTTACTACCTCAGAAACATGACCAGGACTGCTAATGAACGACTGCTCACCACATGCCTCCACCTCTTCATGCCCATGTGCTTCTCCTAGCGAGGGTGGAACGGTTCACCAGCTCTCCGTGGCGCTACTCCAGCCCTACTCATCAACCCACTGAATGTTGTATCCCTCCTACTTGCCTCCCTTTCTAGCGGACTGCCCGTCGTCTCTGCGCCGCTACCCTTCCTCTTGGAGATCTGGCTCGGCGTCGTATACGGACTGCCCAGCCCGATCTGCACTCCGAGACCTTGCCCACCGATGGTCGCTGTACTTGTTCCAGATGCTGCTGGGTGCCCCCGCGGAGGAGGCGGTGGCGGTGGGGGCGGGTCCAGCGTGTACGCCGGAGCCGCAGGAGGACCACCACTATGCTGCTGCTGTTGCTGTTGCTGCTGCTGTAGCTGGTAATACTGCATCGGCATCGCGTTGTTAGCCTTGTAGCTCAACGGCAGCAGCGGACTATCCTTTCTCCCCACTCCATCGTCCGTCTTTCCTCCACTACCACTGTGACCCATCATGCCTGGCGGCAGCAAGTCCCTCAACGCGAATTCACCAGTCTTCGTTGACATGTCCCTTGTTGATCGGCCAATCGTCCGGCCCGAAGCAGAGCGAGGCGGACTCATGACAACACGGATGGTGCCGCGGCTCGTGCGCCCGCTGCGGTTGCTGGTGCTCTTCTCGCTGCCGGCCATGCTACAGTCGTCGCCGGACGACCAGCTGCCTCTGCCTGTGCGGTGACGCTTGCTCGGTCGACGGTGCAGGCCGTGGTCGACGCTGTGAAGAGAGCGCTGCTTGCTGCTGCTGCCGCCGCCACCGAAGTGGGAGGAAAGGTTGCGCCGGAGGCTGCGGTGACTCTTTTTGGTACGGAGTTGGTGAGGTGGCGTCACGCTGCCTATGCCTGCTGAGATGCCACTGCCGGGTCGTCCTTGCGGTATTGGTGGTAGTGGTGGCATTGGGATGATTGCTACTGCGTCGTAGCCTGGTCCAGCTGGTCGTGCTGGAGACGTATGAAAGAGGGAGTTGATGCGCATGTCGGCTTCTGAAGGTGTCATGGGGTAACCTACTGTCGTCGTGTCGTAGACGGAGGACGCATGGTTGCGAGGCTTTGGTTCTTCACCGATGGGCATTCTCTCAATCGAGACTGGTGAGAACTCGTGGTCCGCGAATCCGCCAGTCTTGGAGTCGTTCACAGAGTGCAAGATATCAGATCGACTCTCAACCTGACTGATTGGACCAGAGATGTTCCGATGTGCCATAGGGCCTCCTCTTGTCGCAGGTGCAGGACCGGACGGGCTTCTTGAGTCTGACGGAGAAGCCATCTCTGCGATCTCTTCTTCCTTGCGCTGCCGACGTGCAAGCCAAAAGATGACGGCAAAGAGGATTAGGGCGCCAATGAAGATACCAGGTACGAAACCTGCCATAAAAGCTTTGACACTGAATGGCTGAGGTGGCTCGGCAGCCGGAATGACTGCGGCAACCGTAGGAGTCGAAGTACTCGCCGCAGACGACGACAACAACGACATGGTGCTCGAAGGTTGGAGTGCAGTTGTACTGGTACGGCTTGCTGGACTTGTTGCCGATGAGGCTATCTAGGATTAGCACCGTGTCCACATCTGTGCGCCACAAACATACCTGATAACGTCGAGGTTGCCGAAGTCGGAACTTTTGTCGATGTTGTCTTCTTGGTTGTGTTGAGGATGCAATTGCCGTCTTTACAATCATATCCGTTCGGGCAACAGTCGTTGCCGCACGAGATCAGCCTTGCACCCAGATTTTGGGTATGCACCTGGCTGTTTGGAAAGAGCTTGGCATCTTGGAGTGTGATGTTGCAGACTATGGGCGCAATAGCATTACAGTCTCCTTGCGCTGAAGGACAGCAGATGGTCGATAGGAAGCCATTGTCATCGATAGGCATGCAGCGGCTCCCCGTGTCGCAGCAAAACTCCGCTGGAAAGCCGAAGCCGCATTGCTTGAGACTTGTATCGCCACCACATATGTCGTCTCGTGGGGCGAGGAGCTGTGACTCGAAAGGAAAACATGCAGTCAATGGGAAGACTGCTAAGAGCAACGACCAGCGCATTTGAGCACCTGCGTGGAGCAGATAACGACAAATACTTGTGAATAGATGCCCGTGCGAGTGAAAGGATGAAATTGAAGGGGGGAAAGAAACATGCAGACAGACCTTGACGGCTGCATTGTATTGCTTGTGGACAAAGGACGTCCACGTGCGGCCCTATCACCGCTGTACCATGTCTCTTTGTTGTCGGGCGCGAATGCACGCCACAGTGGGGTGGACAATCACTGCACTTGCAGTGTGTACTACGCGCGCAGAGAGAAGCTGAGACAGCCGAGGGGTACCTTGTAAGACTGACACCGCGTGACAGAGGCTCTACGCGCTGATGAAGAGATGGAGATGAAACGAGGCGCGTACAGATCAGCTGCGAGAGGTCGAAGAGGTCAGCGTGAGGACAAGAACGATTGGCTGCGAGCCGCCCATCGCCGCATCCGGCAAAATGCTTGGCATCAAGGACATTTTTCTGGGACAGCTCCTCGACTTGGATCGCTGCATGCCATCATATTGCACAGCACACAATGGCCACAAGACGAATATGCCGGTCATGTCGGACGCTCTTCAGCGCCGACTCTCGTCCTACCCACGCAGTACGCTCAGCCTCATCCGTCCTCCCCCACGGGACCATCCTCTAACCACAAGCAGCCCTCCATACCCGCCCTCCGCCAATTCACACCCTCACAATCCCAGCGCAGGCGCTACCACTACCTCCCAGAGCTCGAGCACAAGCCTGTCTTTGAGCGCGAGGGCATCTACAACGTCGTCACGCACCCGGATGGCACAGAGGAGACCCGCGCCCTCATGTCCGGCCCAGCCTTCACGATGGCCTGGACCGAATACCAGAACATGCTCCTGCACAACCTCAACAAGCTGACTGCCGACGAGCCCAGCGGCAGCTCCAACCAGTCTGTGCTGACAATTGCGCGCCGCTTCGCCCGCGACCCGGCAAACGCGCAGCTCTTCAACTACGCCAGCCAAGCGCACAACAACAACTTCTTCTTCGAGGGCTTCAGCGACTCGCCACGGTCTCTCGACGAGTTCCCTGCTCTGCTGCAGAGTCTGACGGTGGACTTCAAGGGCAAAGACGCGCTCAAGGCGCTGATGCTGCAGAGCGCCCTCGGCATGTTCGGCAGCGGCTACGTGTGGTTGGTGTGGGCGAGGGGCTCGACCATGGGCCCCACGACGGGCTTCTGGCGCGTGTTGAGCACTTACAATGCAGGCACGCCGTACACCATCCTGCGCGGTGGGGAGGATCCGCTCGCGCCCGGTGCGGGCAGAGGCCGGCAGCAAGGCCTGGATATGAACAATCAGCCGTACGGCGTCACGGCGGGCGCGTACGGGCGGAGCAGCCAGGCGGCGAAGCAGGATCGCCTGAGGCGCAACCTGGGCGGTCCTGTGGAAGTCGTGCCGGTCCTATGTGTCAGCACCTGGCCGCAGGTATATCTGAGGGATTATAGCGTGAGCGGTAAGGCGAGGTATCTCGAGGCGTGGTGGGACAATATTGATTGGGCGAGAGTGGTGGATCGCCTGCCAGATGGGGAGAGTTTTGTGGACGACCGGGTGAACGTGGCGGAGGAGTATGACGAGAATATCGATGCATAAGATCTCTGCACGCAAGGTGGGGCACTGCGGACATGCAGAACATTGTACAGTATACATTTTCGTGACTGCGACTGGCTACCGTCTATTGGTCTAACAGTGTCTATGTTGCTAAGACTCTATGGGTGACCTGGGCAATAGCCAGGGGGAGCTTTGGATGAGGTGCCACTCGTCCAGCTCAGGATGGTCAGTGATGTGGTGTAGATCATTGCGATGATACCGAGGACGACCAGACCAATGTCAGCGGCTCTCTGCCATAGCCTGGTACTGACTACCTTATAATGCATCAAGGGCTAGAGAGAAATCAGTTTCGTTGAAAAAGAGCAAGGATGAGTACGCTCGAACTCACCGGGTATATGAACACAAGCGGAATGCATGCAAAGCTTCCAACGAGGGCCACAAACTTGTCGAGATCGCCTGCACCCGCGTATGCAATGGCAGCGCAGAGCACGACCATGAAGAAGCGAAAAAGATTCTTCTTCCACTTGATCCACGGGTTGTACTTGCCTGTGCGCGAGAAGAGTTGCTGGCTAGTGATCTCAATGGCGGGGTAGATCTGCAGAGGAGTGGACAGCAGGATAGCCAAGCTGTAGATGAATTGCACACCGTTGACCAGCTTATCGTCCTGCGGCAGGTTGAGGATAATGACAGTCTTGGTCTTACTGCCATACGCAGCGTAGGAAAAAGCGCCCATTGTGATGAAGATAACGGTAATGCCAACCATAACGGACGCAAGCACTTTCGGGAAGCGCTTTGGCTCTGCCATGCTGGACTGGATTGGAATGATCAGGCCAATGCCCTCGAAGGTGAAGATTGCCGTGCCGATGAAGAGAGTCCAGGATGATTTGTTGAAGTTGACGACATCTGCCACACCCTGCGTGGCAATGGTCCAGAAGTCATAGTAGTACAGATAGATCAGGCCTAAAGCAATAAAGAGATCTGCCACTAATGCGAGCTTCTGAATGTGGTTGATGTTACGGTACAGAGATAGGGGCAGGAACACGGCCATCTGCATCAGGATCATGTATTCAATGGGGATGAAAGTCCTGCATTTGCTGACCGCCAGTATGAATGCCTGAAGATTCTCCGAGACAAAAACGATGTAGGCGGAGGAGAAGCCAATCTGTGACACGACCAGAGAGAAATTGACCAGAGCCTTGAAGTAAGGGCCATATATTCGGCCGCCCATGTCTCCAAAGGAAGCGTGTACCTTCAGTCTTGTGCGCACCAGAAGGATGAAACACCAGAAGCTCAGTCCTGAGATGAATAACATAACGAGGTTGCTAAAGAGCATCCCGCCATTGTAGAAAGCACGAGGCAGGAAGAGGACGCCAGTGCCAACAAACGACTTCAGGAGCAGGAGAGCTGCTCCACCAGGGGTGCCCTTGCCTGCATGCTTGGCCTTGCGCGCCCGCTTGCGCCGACCTGGTGTCAGTAGAGCGCTATCCTCGCCGTATTCTCGAGGCTCCTCTCCGTCCTCGCCTGAATCGTCGGCGTCCGAAGCAAAGTACTCGTCACGCTCCAAGACCTCATCGTCCTCGTCTAGCTCTTCGCCAGCAAAGTGGCCGTAGAGGGTGAGAAACTCGATAAAGTTGTTGGCGGCGAATTGTGGCTCAATTCGTCGCTGTCCATTTGCATTGCCGCGCTCAGCTTCGCCGAAGCGGTCGGATGGCGCGGGCGATTCTGCGTTGCGCCTGATAAAGTCTCGTCGAAGACCGCCAGGTTTTCTGATGTTCGCAATGTCGCTGTCCTCGGGTTCATTGGACGGCAAGTTGACGCTCATGCTGCGTTTCAGTCTGCCTGCTCTACGGTCGTCTTCCTCTTGCATTTCCCGCTCTCTATCTTCCGTGTACTTGTAAATGTGACGAGTTGTGTCGCCTCCTTGCAACTGCAGGCTGGAGAAATCATCGTTGCCGAGCAGCGGCGCCTCCACTTCTTCCAGCCCTGACTGCAAATTCGACCTTGACTCTGCTGGGCGCGGGCCGCCTACGAGATGTCGACGGACTGTTCCGATATCCTCGTTCCTGCTTGGACTCCTACCAAAATCTGCCCCTGTCTGCTGCGAACGAGCGTCAAGAGAGCCATAGTTTATTGGTGCGACTTTTGATATTGACTCTGCTCTGCCTGGTCTTGGACTTAATGTCCGGCCTTGTGGTGATGCGAAGCGCGGAGGGCTAGCAGCGGATTGTTTCAAGGCTTGCGTGAGAGATGACGCTCGGGGTCCTGGCAGAGACGATTGTGACTCAGGAACGCCCTCGAGCGGTGTCTGCATGTCCGAGGCATTGATACTGTCGGGCACGGGAATCTGGCGGACCGGGGGTGAGGATGCTAAACGTGCAGTGGAAAAACTTCTTGTTGGAGACTCTTCCAGGGCAGAGGTCGCTCGAGTACGGGAAGCCGAGCTGTCCCTCTTAAAGTGCCTGGGGAGCGAGGCATTAGACGGCCGGTGCGACATCTTGTCTCCGGATTGTAGGTGGACAATTGTGCAATACGAGGTCGACAGCTGTGAAGATAACGCTACTTTTTCTAGCCTTTAGGTCATGCGGCGATCAGGTCAGGTGATAAGTGCCGTGGATGTTATTGCGATGCCATCTTGTATCAGTAGTCTGACTGTCTCGTTGTTGAAGCAGATACGAGGCACTAGCGCGCGAGGAAACGCTGGTGCAAACAAGATGTGTCGAATCAAGATGTGTCGAAGAAAGGTCGTCGGCGTGTGCTGTCATCCAAAACTCAATTACGTGCCAAGCGCGCAGGTGTCTGCCGGTGAGCTCGCTTCATCTTGCCATTATCCGAGAGGATAACCAGGGATGAATCTATACCGGTATTTATTTTGTTCGGGCACTTCGGCTGTCAACCTCGACTGCACTCCATTCAAGCTGCTCAACTGTCGCTGCTCAGCCATTGCCGCTCGATCATTGCATGGAACGTTTGAACTAACTATGGCCACGCAGTATGAGATCCCCGAGCCTCCTCAAGACATAATCTCCGCAGTCAAGTTCTCACCACATTCCCAAGCACGACTCCTAGTCTCATCATGGGATCGCTTCGTCTACGTCTACGAAGCACCACCTGCTGCTTCAGGCGAGGAAGCACTACTCACACTGCGGATCGAGCACCGGTCGCCAGTCCTTGACATATGCTTCGGCGAAGGTGACAACATGGCTTTCTCGGCTTGCTTGGACGGAGATGTCCACCAGCTCGATATCTCCATGGGCAAGAAGACGGTTCTGTCCACACATAATGACGGCATAAATCACGTGGTCTATTCGCGCGAGCACAACCTTCTCATAACATCAAGCTGGGATAGCACTCTGCACATCCACGTACTCTCGAACGGCGCTCTCAGCCACACGCCAGCCTCGATCGCACTCCCATCGAAACCGCACAGCATCGCCGTATCTGCCAGCAAGCTCGTCGTAGCAATGGCCTCCCGGCAAATCTCCATCTACGAGCTGACCGCGCTCAGACAAGCCGCGCTGACTGCCCCATCGCCAGCGGTCGAGTTCTCACTACACAGCATCGAGGTGGCGCCATGGCAGGAGCGGGAGTCGTCGCTCAAGTACATGACGCGCTCGCTGGCGTGCATGCCCAGCGACGACGGATACGCAATTGGCAGCATTGAGGGGCGGGTCGCGGTCGACTTCTTTGACCCGTCCGAAGCGGCGCAGGCGAAAAAGTACGCTTTCAAATGTCATCGCACGAGCACTGAAGACGAGGATGTCGTGTATCCAGTAAATGGTCTACTGTGGCATCCGGTCAAGGCGACGACATTTGCGAGCGCTGGAGGGGACGGCACGGTCACATTGTGGGATGGGGTGAACCGGCGCAGAGTCAAGCAGTTCCCTTCATTCGGGGCCGGGGTGAACGGCATGAGTTGGAGCGCGGACGGGAGCAGTATCGCGGTGGGCACGAGTCCGAGCTTTCAGGATGGGAGGGAGGAGGTGGATATGTCGCTTGTAAGGGTGTTTGTGCGGGCCGTGGCAGAGAGTGAATTGGGCCGGAAAGAGAAGAAGTGAACGAGCTTGCTACATGTCTGTGCTAAGCGTGGCGTTACAGGGCTCCTTCTCACGATCATGATGGACAGCATGGCTTCAATGCTTTGCGTTGGAGATACGAAAAGTAATCGATGCTTGCACTTCCAGCCTGGGTATCTTTTTCCGTACCTGTGAACGCCATTGCACATGCTGTGCCGATGCAATCATTCCGAGTCCAAGCCCATCATTCTATCGTCCCCTCGATGGTCCACTCTCTCATCATCCTCCTCATCGGATACAATGCTCCTCTCCTCTCGCCTGCCATAAATGCCGACTGCGCTCTGAAGTCCAGCATCGGCCTTCGCCTCCCTCCGCATCCGCAATATCGCATCCCTTCCCCTCCTCACAACCTCCTCCTCAACCTTCCTGATCGTGCCCCCCACCCTCACGACGCGAAGCACAACTTCCATGCCCTCGCTGCCCCTTCCATGTCCACCGTCGCCATACAGCCCCCTCACAGCAGGGAGGTGCGTGATGGTCGAGCAAGCAGCCCATACAAGCCGGAAGTGAGCACGCGCCACCCGCACAATGGCGGTGCTCGTCGCGCAGGAGAGGTACTTGACGACCAGCGAAGAGGACGCGGCCGAGGCGCCATAGTCGCCGAAGAGGGCCGCGATGGTGTCGCGGAGAAGACGGATCAGAAGCTGGGGTGTGAGGGCGTCCGGGGTCGGGGCATTGAAGGACAGAGCCAGTGATGGGGACTTCTTGCCAGCAGTACTCGTCGAAAGGTGAGCAGTCGGTGAAGGGTAGAGGAAGTTGAGGAGGAGGTAGCGGTGTTTGATGCGGACCATTTAGTAAGACTCTGTTGGCGGCCGCTACGCCAGACTGACGAATCCCTTCATGCTATCATAGCTATCGAGCTTGAGGTTGGGACCTGTGATTATTCAAGCAAGCAGCTGTGGTATTTCTGCCTTGAGAAGTGGAAGGTTTAAGCGTTGAGAGTCGGCTGCAGGTTCCTTCTTTCAGGGCACAAATGAAGCTCTTTCCTTCTTCGCTTGTGGAGTGACTCTTCCTTCATTGTTCTTGCTCACATACACATGCTCTGACGATCACTCCTAGAGACAGCGTCGCAGATGATTGCCACAACATCATGAGAAGCTGCGCGTGTCGCACTCTTCCGCACCACAATCAATGAGTCTCCCATTGCAGAAGTGATAGCCGACATCAGAGCTGGAGCTCTTTCCAGTACGTATCACATCCCTTCTACGGTGTTTCCCTCTAGCAAGTTCATCTCTGTACATGTTTCGATACCAGGTGTACCACGCCACCTTGGTATATGGTCCTCCAATTCTCGTCGATCCCGACTCTCCTTGCGCGTCGCCGAAATGCGCTCTGCTGTGTCTGAACGCTTGTTCGGCGTACCCACTACCTGCAGTAGTTTGGCGTCCCAAGGGGAAGCTCTAAATCACGACGGAATATCAGAATCACCTGATGAGAAGTGTTGATGACTTTGCTGAGACGAGAATTCGACCATTGATGCTGGGGTATCTATGCTGAAAAACTTTTGGGGACCGTGATGCTGCTGCCGTGTGCTGAAACTCCTCGCGCTGTCATGCTGCATCATGCCGTTTCCCTTTCCTGTGCCGTGCCAATATCATCGTCTTGCTCCATATGCTCAAATCATTACCATCATCATCTGCCCATCATGCGTCAGAGCACACCCTTGCCGCAACAGTATCGGAAATGGCCTTGCCACTTCTTACTGCAGCGCAGTCTTCTCCTTCATCTCGTCCTCAAGCTCCTCGATCCTCTCCTTGGCCTTCAACTCTCTCCTCTCCGTCTCGACGACGAGCTGCCTCAGCTGCTCGACATCCTCGTTGGCACGCTCCAGGTCCTTCCGGAGCTTCAGCTGATCGTCCAGGCTGGCCTTCAAGCTGCGGATTCTGCTGTTGAGCTGCTCCTCGCTCTGCCGTGCATGTATCTTGCGGCTGTGCGTCTCGCGCTGCAACTTTTCGTTGAACGCCATGGCCTCGTTCAGCTTCTTGTTGAGCATTTTGTTCGAATTGAGGAGGGAGCCAGTCTCGGCCTCGAACGCGTTGTCGCTCATGCGGTCGCGCTTCATCTGCGCGATCGCTATCGCGTGTGACTGTTTGGTGAAGCGCTCGAAGTTGAGCTCGCCTTGAAGCGCCAGGATCAACTTGGCCATGTCCTCGGTGTTCTTTGGAGCAAGCCATTGCTCAAATCCCGGGACAGCTTTCGCCTTGCGGGCAATGGGCGGGCCTAGAGGCGCATCTGGGTCCCACAAAGACAGTTTTGTCGAGACATACTCTATCTCTTCATCCTCATCCAATTTGACCCCATACATTTTAGCCTCATTCTCGGTGAGCGGCGAGAATAAACCAAAATGACTTGGCTTGACAAACGTTATCATTCCATCCTCATCTCGGTCATCAGCGTGAGAGTCAAAGGGGGTTTTGGAAGAATCGCCGATGTAAAGCTTGAGGCATTCAGCCATGACGGTTGGCGGCTCAGCTTTGGACCAGCGGTTATCTTCGAGCTCTTCCTGTGCTGTGAGACGGTAGAGATTTGGGTGAAGGATATGGACATCCTGATACTTTTCAGTCCTCTTGTGAATGACATCCTGGTCGAGATCGAAGCTGTCGGCACCAGGGAAGTTGATCTGCTTGAGATACCTCCTGGGCTTCTTGATGTACTCCATGAAGTTGAGTGGGTAGAGGCCATAGAGGTAGGTGAAGTAGGACAGTAGCTCAGGGGTGGACGAGTCCGGCGCCGCATCCGGGTCCGAAAGGACCACGTCCCAGTCGGGGTCGATGCTGAAGCGCTTGTCATCTTCATCGTCCGAGTCCTGCCTACGGAGCTCGTCCGTCACCAGGTCCTTCTGTGCCTGGGAGGTGGAGGAGCTGAACTTCTCCCAGCAGAGGACACGGCTGTATATCAGGAACAGCCTTGGCAATGACTTTGCCACAGTGTGAGGAATGTGGGGAAGTAGCATCAGTAGACACTGCAATGCTACTGAAATCATGGCGGTCGAGCGATCATTCATCAGGCATTTGAGAAGGATTTCGATGATGGATGTGTCAGTGATGCGATGGATGTGAGCATGCTGATGCTTGAGCCAGAACGACATCAGCTGCAAGGTGTGATAGCGCTTGGACACATTGAGCAGTGGCTTCTCAAAGCAGTCGAACAAGTTCTATAATTTACTTAGCACGACTGTATTGATAGATCGGAATTGTGCTCACCTGTGGATGCTTCTGACCCACTGCTGATATAAGGTCCTGCAGATATTCCCTTGAGCGATTATCGTCTGACCAGATCGAACCCTCCTTGGGCTTCAACAGCTTCCGAGTCCTTTGCAAGTATTCGTCGACGAGCTTTGAGATGAAGTTCAGTGACGCCTTCTGTCTCTCGGCAATGCCCTCCATGCCCGGCTCGACTAGCACGCAGACGAGTACAAAGTCCTTGGTGTAGAGCGAAGCCGACTTTCGTGGATTCTGATGATCGATGAAGTTGGTGATGGCCAGGTCATACCATATTTGAAGGTCACCAACGATGCGCAAGTACGGCTCAAGGTCGAGCAGTGAGATGACAAAGGCCTCGAGCTTGCCGTGGTCTTTCGATACGTAATCATCATAGACTTTCCGGAGCTCCTCCTGGACTTTGGTGGAGGGTGAATCCTTTGGGTTGTTGTGCTTGTTGGCGAAGGTCTCGAGGGCCTTGCGGAGTTTGACGATTGTATCTGCATGAATCTTCGGCCTCGAGAATGTCTTCTCCAGCACTGCGACCGTGTCGTTAGAGGATCTACAAATTGCATGAGCCAATGGTTCAGAGAGATGAATGAGGTGCGCATGAAATGAAGTCCATACCCTGACATGACTGCGGCTTCACAGCGCAGCACGGAACAAGTTCTTCTGTGATGTCATGCAAAGTGATCTTATGCCAGGATAGCAGTGAGTCCAATGCTCATGCAGTCCTCCTGTCCAGTCGACAGACTGGCAGGAATGCGAGAACTTGGAGTCACGCCTATCTGATCTGATCTGTGTTGATCTCTGACTGCTGATAAAAGCCTTTGCCTTTTTCTTTTCCGCACTAGAGATGAAGCCAGCGAGACACTGAGAAATCGTCAGCAGGATTCTGACACGCACTACTCGAGCCAGCGCCCGCAGCAAGAGGAAAGACAGTGGGCATGCAAGTAGCGAGAGTGGTTGATGTTGAGCAGCGTGTGAAAGTGAGAAGGTGGAAGCGTTGGTCGATGGGATTGCGGGGCGTGACAAGGATGTGCTATCAGGCATTTCAGGAGCGGTTATCTACCACACCCGTGCGTTTGCTGCTCGAACATCTGGGCCCGGGATCCTCTGTCGGATGTGTCTTATCTGTACACATCAAATCCGCCACACCAGAATACCTCGCGGGCCGAAGCGTCCGTCCTTTGCTGCAAGTCATCATCCTAGCCGTTTGTTGTGCTCTGCTAACCTGACCACTTACAAGCAAGAGAACGGAGCTGCCTTGCTGCGCCATTGTCAACCGGGCCGCCCATGATATCTCGTTGCCTGGTTTTCTGCTTTGACGTATCTTTGGCCATAAGAATCGAGTAAGTCGCCCCGAACTGGCTTGTCGTGGACTCCATGGACCCGGACGAGCTCGATCACTCTCCAATGTCGTCGCTGCTCATCTCCCCTCGCATTGAGAAAGATGCAGATGCCTTCCATAGTGTCATGGACTCTGCCTTTTCGGCGGCAGGAGATGTAGAAGAGGAACCGCCTTCGTACGAGAGCTCTACAGCCACGCTGTCTGCCCGCTCAGATGGCCGCCTTCCTGACGTGCTGGCAATCTACCAACGCCTGGAACAAGTGCGCTGGGACAGATACGTACCGCCAGCCGCTCAAGTCTCGAGTAATGCATCCACTGTAACACTTGTAATCGACCCAGGCAGCTTGAACGTCGATTACCTGGCCAAGAGCTTGCTCCAGCAGATTGCTCTGCCGCCACAGCCATCCGTCAGAATTCGGGGCACACATCGGACGTGGACCGAGACCGTGACCGACTTTGACCTCGAATTGGTCATGACGCCCTACATCATGAAGCAAGATGCCGCTTTACCAAGCATGCTCAAGTGGTCAAGCGCACAAGGCCCAAAGGGCCAAACGCTAGACAATGACCGCTTCGAGTCCGAAGTCCGCAAGGCCCTCGAAACATGCATTGGGCAAGCGGAGAGACCGCAGAGGTGGGCCAGACTTCATCAACGCTACCCCGACAGATCGCGCTAAAGTGACTTCACAGGATCGTCCTAGAGCGCTCGGTCACGAACGTCGACCGAGAAACCATCACGAATCGCATCCACGGCCTGATGGGCACCCTCCGCTACAAGGGCACCCTACAGATCGATTTCACGCTCGGCTCGACGCGAGTCGCCATCGACCTACCCCACACACCGCCCGAAGCCGCCCCCGAGAAGCGAGGCTTCTTCAGCAACATCACGTCCTACCTGTCGAAGATCAAGACGGACACGACCACCTACCAGGCCATCTGGCCCTTCGCCTCCAGGTCCAGGGCCTCGACTGCCAACGACGCGCCTGCCTCCGCTGCTGCCTCCTCCCTCCCGAGGACGTTCACCAGCAAGGACGAGGAAGGCTGGTTCGCAGACTGGGAAGCGGTCATACGCCGCGCGGCGGTGCGGAAGCATAGGACGACTTTGGGGCTTGACTCGTGGGTGCAGAACATGTGCGATCCGCTGAGGAAGGCCGAGCTGCCCAAGGCAGACTGGGGCCAGCACGACCATTGAGTGACCGGACATCGGATCATTGGCAATGCAAAGCTTCAGGGGTAATAAATGTGGTTGATTCGCGGTATTGGAAGACATGTCATGACATCTTGTGTCTCCGCGTGCGTTACATGCTCTGGATGTTGAGGCCGCTGTCGACCTGCACGCGCTGGCCCGTGATGCTCGTGTTCTTGGCCAGCATGGTGTAGACATTGGCGCAATCGGTCAGATCCGTCTCTCGCTTCAGCGCGGCCGCGTCCTTGAGGGCATTGATGCGTTCGTCGCCAAAGGTCATTCCCTAGGAAATTGCACATGGTTAGCCACTACCTCCCATCTTCTCAGACTAAAATGTTACGGTGCGGTGGTTAACATACCCATTCAGTGAGCAGCAGTCCAGGCAGGACAGCGTTGATCCGCACCTTTTCGCCCTGCGTCTTGGCCAGGCACTTCATCAGATGCAGCTGCGCGGCTTTGGTGACGGAGTATGCCATGCTGCTGCCGCCAATGCTGCTGCCGGCTATGCTTGAGGTGATGATGAAGGCGCCCCCTTCCGGATTACTGTTGAATGTCGGCATGGCGGCGCGGAGGAGCGCGAGTTTGCCCTTGACGTTGACCGCCCAGCACTGTATGACAACGTAACGTCAGTGAAGTCCAAAGAAGACGATGGTACTGGAGGTTAGAGAGGGAGTGAGCTTGCCTTGTCCCAATCTGCCTCATCGAGGGCGAAGAGGTCGCCAAAGGTTGCGAACTTGGTCCATCCCTTGATCTGATGAGCAGTCTGCCCAACTAGTATGATAGATGAAGCATAGACATACTGCATTGCCAATGACAATGTCGAGCCCACCAAAGGCTTTGATGGTGTCGCGGATGAGCCGCTCGCAGTCCGCCATGTTGCCTGCGTCCTGCAAGGTGACAAGTCAGACAATAACCCAGACTCGCAGCCCATAGATTGACGTACGCCCTTCAGAATCACTGTCCTGACACCATACCGCGAGGTAATGTCCTCGCTGAGCTTGTGTGCTACTTTCTCCGAAGTGGAGTAATTGATGGCGATGTGTGCACCTTCACTGGCGAAGGCGTGTGCTATAACTGCGCCCAGACCTCTGCGAAACAGCCGAATGTCAGCAAAGGCAAGCTACGAAGCTGATTCTACTTGCTCAACCCATATCATAGAAGATCTGCGGGACGCGGCTATTGATGGGGAGTGTAACAGTGAACTAGAGCTGGTAGGAAACTCACCTCGATCCGCCAGTTATCAGGACTCGACGGCCATTCAAAGAATAGGGCATGGTGCAATTATGAAGGATGGCAGGATACACAGACAGCGCTGATTTTATAAGCGAGATGAGGATACTGTGGGAATGGGGAATCGTACCTGGTATGTAAGGTCTATATATGTCTGCCCTGGCAAGGCTGAGAGGGCATTGTTCACACAAACCATACATCTGCCCTGTTACCATTCAATAACAGGTCTGAAACGAACAAGAAAGCTAATTCTCTCGCATCAAAATGCCTGAGCATTGATCAATTCTTGAATCTTTTCTATCTATAATGCAAAATGCCTTCTAGTGGCCGAACTTTTTGTAAGTAGTACAACAATGCACCTTCTATTCACCCTTGACCTTGCGGCTCCTCCTACCACCATCACTCCTCTCCATGAAGAAGTTTCGCTCAAGCGCCTTGAGCACCTCGTCGATGACCACAATCGGCGCCGACCACACCAGCACCGACTTCCACTCCTCCCAGCTCAGCGGCACTATCCCAAAGATACCCTGCAGGAACGGCGTGTACAGCAGCGCAAAGTGCAGCGCCATGCTCAGCGCAATGGCATACACGAGCATCATGTTGCGCCACAGCGGCAGCGTAGCCAGACTCTCGGAGCTGCTGAGGGCGTTCATGGCGTTGAGCATCTCAATCACCACGAGGATGCTCAGCGAGATGGTCGAGGCGGTCTTGGCCTGCACGCCGGAGAAGACGCTGCAGCTGGTGCCCAACCACGCCGGGCTGAGCGCCGAGCAAGAGTGAAAGTGCGTCAGCTGCCACGCCGTGACCTTGGGACCGGCCTCGGAGTACAGGAAATACCACGCGTAGCCGCCGACCGTCGCCACGCCCACGTACGTCCCGATGACCATGTACCGGAAGAACAGCCAGCCGCCGATCAAGGGGTCGTCACGGGCGCGCGGTGGGCGACGCATGACGTCGTGATCCGGAGGGTTGAAGCTGAGCGCGGTGGCGGGCAGGCCGTCGGTGACGAGGTTGACCCACAGCAGCTGCACGGGGATGAGCGCCTCGGGCATACCCAGGGCAGCGGTCAGGAAGATGGACACCACCTCGCCAATGTTGGACGAGATGAGGTAGCGGATGAACTGCTGCGTGTTATTGTAGATGCTGCGGCCTTCCTCGACGGCGCCCTCGATTGTCGCAAAGTTGTCGTCTACCAGTACCATGTCCGCTGCGAGCTTGGCCACGTCCGTGCCGCTGCCCATGGCCACGCCAATGTCGGCTTTCTTGAGGGCGGGTGCGTCGTTGACGCCGTCGCCGGTCATGGCGACTACCTCGCCGGCGGATTGGAGGAGGTCCACGAGCTTGGACTTGTGCGTTGGCTCGGTGCGGGAGAACAAGGAGGCAGTCTTGGCTGCACGAAGCTGCTCGCTCTCGGACAGGGCGTCAAACTCCCGACCGGTGTAGCTCTTGCCTTTGAGGTCCTCACTCGGTCCGAACACACCAATCTGCCTGCAGATAGTCTCTGCTGTCGTCTTGTTGTCTCCGGTGATGACAACCACGCGGATACCCGCCTGTCTGCATTTGGCAATGCTGGCAGCCACCTCTGGACGTGGCGGATCAGCCATGCCTACAAGACCAATGAATGTCATGTTTTGCTCCAGTTGCGCATATTGCTCGGTTGTCTTGGCGTTCTTGAGAAGAGGGTTTGAGATGTTGTCGATGCTGGCAAGCGCAATGACACGCAGGCCTCTGCTACCATACTCGGTCACCTCTCGAGTAAGGAGGGCATTGAGCTTCTCCGTCACTGCAACCCGCTTGCCATTCTTTCCGACCAGCACGTGACTGCACCTATCAATGATCGACTCTGGCGCGCCCTTGACCAACAGCTTTTGTGTTTTTCCGGCGTTAACTAGGACAGACATGCTCTTCCTGTCGCGTGAGAATTCGAACGTGGCGACCCTCTGCGCTCTGTCCTCGTAGTATCTGCTGGCGTAATGAACGCGACCCTCGGCAGAGACATTGCCACGGCGCTCGTAATGGCCCTTGTCGCCAGTTCCGATCTTCTCTACCAGCGTACGCAGCGCACCTTCAGTAGGCTCGCCCACGCTAGAGTATGTACTAGTCTTCGAATCGTACGACAGTTGGGCATCGTTGCAAAGTGCGGCGACCTCGGCGAGCTGGGTGACCGTGGCTGACTGGCCGGCAGGATTCGACAGGACCTTGCCATTCTGCGAGAGATCTCCTTCTGGTGAGAAATTTGTGCCTTCGACATTGATTTCCTCGAGGTCGTTACCGGCCTCGTTGATGTAGACAATGCGATTGACACTCATCTGGTTGGTGGTAAGAGTTCCAGTCTTGTCGGAGCAGATGACACTGCAGCTGCCGAGTGTCTCAACAGATGGTAGGCTTCGAACCACGGCGTTCCTTGCTGCCATCTTCCTTGTGCCGAGCGCCAGACAGGTAGTGATGACCACAGCAAGACCCTCTGGAATAGCGGCGACACCGAGTGAGACGGCAATCTTGAGGTAGTAGATCGCACCCTTCGCAAAGCTGCCGTGGGCTGGATCGCTGAAATGCTGGATGTTGATGAGCCAGACCAAGACGCAGATGACGGTAATCACTTTGGCAAGCATGTCACCAAAGTCGTTCAACTTTTCCTTCAGTGGTGTTGGCTGCGAGATCTGCGAAGTAATGCTTTCGTGAATGTCGCCAATTGCCGTGCTGGACCCGGTCAACACTACCACAGCGGTAGCATGTCCGACCACGACCGTGGTGCCAGAGAACAGAGTGTTGACCTTGTCTTGGTTTACTGCTTTGGCATCCTTGATCGCATACGTCTCCTTGCTCACGCTGTCAGACTCGCCAGTCAGAATACTCTGATCCACGCGGAAGCTATTGCTGTGGATGTTGAGTACCCTGCTGTCGGCGGGAATACGATCGCCGACAGCGACCGAGATGATGTCGCCCGGGACCAGCTCTTCTGCCTTGATGCGCTGAATCTTGCCATCTCTCACAACCTTAGCCTCGTTGGCCGAGTACTCCTGAAGAGCTGCAATGGCCTTCTCCGCAGATGTCTCTTGTGACACACCGACGACCGAGTTCAATATGAGAATGGTGAGGATCTGTCATGTTCCGGTCAGCACTTGTGAAGTCGTAGAGATGTCCCAAGAACATACGACTATTGGGTCCACGAAAGCTGTCCATCCCTCCTCATCGTCGAACAGAGCCAGCACAAAGCTAACAGCTGCAGACCCTAGCAAGATGAGTACAAGCTGGTCCTTGAATTGTTCCAGAATGAGTTCCCATAGTGGGGTTGGTGGATCCTCTGGTATTGCTACAAAAATGTCAGGTTCCGCAGCCTCGTCCTTGTATGGCGTGAATGCATACAGTTCTTCCCATGCTTTTGCCTTGACGCTTCTACAGCAGATTGTGAGAGTCCCCGGTCTTCTGTGGCACGCAGGTGGGCGAGGACATCTTTCGTCGATCGTAGGAAGGCATCTTCCATGGTCCTGGTCGTTGCGCGAGTCGTGCTTGTCTTCGGGGCTGTCGAGCAGTAGATGCGAAACAGCTGATCGAGTAGAGTTGCGCCGAAGGCAGTATTACTATTCTAAGTTGTGCCGAATGTATGACCAGATGTAAAGACTGTGTGCATAAAAAGTGGATGATTGTCGAAGGTTCGACGTGGAGGGGGATGATGCAGATGCGGCGAGAAATGTCTCTGGGAGCAACAGCTGGCCTCAAAATTCAGCCAACGTGCATGTCCACCAATCTTCTAGCCGAGCCATGCGCATCCGCAGCAGGCTTTGATTCGTCCTGGTGATAGCTGCTTGATGTCGCTACCATGCCTCCGGACTAGGTTGGCATGGTGCAGAGCCTCTCCGTTGTATGGAACAGGGTCGGCATCTGCCTGCTACAACACCATGACCTTTGGCAAGCCACAAACGTCGCACGAAGAGCGCACGGCAGACCAATCAAGGAGTGATCTCACTAATGTCACTATTGGGAAAATCGTACGAGTGAATAATTATGTCCGGATCCTCGACTTGGAAGCGAAAGACCAGGAGAACTCCATACCAGTGAGTCTTGTCATGTACATGCCAGATCCTGGGTGGCCACTGATCATGACGGGCAGTAGTTCCTACCAGGCCAATGGCTCGACGTCTTCGTGCCTGGTCTGGAGCGAGCAGGCGGCTTCACCATCACGTCTACGCCGCGTCTAGCTCGGCCTCGGAAGGAGAACGGCCGCACTTTGCCGCCAACGCTCGAGCTCGCAGTGCAGAACACCCGGAACTCACCCGCCGAGTGGCTGTGGCGGCCGACATCAGAAATCCTGAAGCAGGAGCTGAAGGTCCGGGTAGGCGGCAACTTCACCTGGCCGCCACCGCACCTCGACGTAAAGGGCATCAAGCGACTTGTCTTGGTGGCGGGTGGCGTGGGCATCAAGTGAGTGTCCGATCGAGTCTCATGACGGATCAACCGGCTAATCAGAGAATCTCAGTCCACTGGTTTCCATCTTCCGACATCTCATCGAAACCAAATACTCCGGCCTCGACGAGATAGTCTTCCTCTACAGCACAAAAGTCGACGAAGAACGGCCCATCTCCGGCCCACGGATCCTGTTCCTTGAAGGCATCAGACAGCTGCTCAGCCAACCGGGGCCGGTCCCAGCACGACTGAGCCTCTTCCTGACTGGCGTGACAGACGCTGAGCTCGGCGAAGCGAAGAGGCTGCCCGGGGACGTCGTCAACAGGCGCATCGCGGAGGCGGATCTGCAGAACGCGCTGGGCGACGTCTCGATGCGAAAGGGCACAGTTTGCTATATATGCGGGCCGCCGCCCATGACGGACGCTTTCGTCGAGCAGCTCAGCGAGGCTGAGGGGATGCATCATGACAGGGTGCTGTGCGAGAAGTGGTGGTGATGATGATGGGGTCGACTTGGCTTTTCGGAGAGGAATGCAGCAGGATATCGCCGAATGCGGCGCGGGATGCTCACATGTAATCATAGACGGTGACATACAACGAGCGTGCCAGCATCATTGGAGGAGCTCATCAAGATAACTTTTATACATAGATGAAGGGCTGGTGGTAATGACCTGCCGTTGATCGTCTCTCGAACAGAGGACCCCGTCTCGACCATCATCTCGTCGGCGGAAGCGGCCCCTTCGTTTGTGAAGGATGGATGCATGTATGCTGATGTCCTCACACGTCCTTCATACCTCGACCACAACGAGACACCCTCCGAAAGTGGCCTCTCTCTGCCACGTCCAGATCAATTCAGGAAGCCCTTGCAGCCGACAGAGCCGCACAAGCACGGGATACGATCAGTGCTCTCAAACTCGCGCTCAAACTTGTAGTCGTACGTCAATTCCTCATCTGCCAAACACTGTCAGCATCCATTCTTCACACCACATAACAGACAACAAGCTTACCTTTGGCAATGTCCTTGAGGGCATAAATGACGATACGACGCGTGCCCTCGACCTTAATGATCTTCGCAGTGCAGTTCGGGGTGCAAGAATGATTGATGAAACGCGCGATGCCGCCCTTCTTGGTCGCGTCGACAATCTCGTCCTCGGCCATGCGGAAGAGGTACGAGCTGCCGATCCCTTGCTTCTCGTACCGCAGCTCGCGCATGTCGGCGACTTTCTGGCGGAGCTTCTCGCCTACGTACTCGATGATGAGGTCCGTGGCCATGATGTTCTCCTCTGCGTACAGACCCCACCCGTGGATGGCGGACCGGTCGAACTTGACGAGCTTCTTGCGCTTCTTGAGCTGGTTGAAGCGGAAGGCGTCCGCTTCGGCACCGGCTGTTGGGACGCTCTGTTTCTGAAGGTTGATGTCGTTGACCAGTCTGCGTTGATTGACCCGTGCTGAGCGCGCGGTGCCTGACTGTGCAATCTTGGCTGCTGCGGCTTGCTTGGCCGCCTCCGCAGCGCCAGCAGGATCCTTCTTCGCGAGTGCTTCTCGGGCCTCACGAGCCTTCTGCACCTTGATGCGATGCGGAAGATACATTGACTTCTCCGAGTTGAGAATCTTCTTGATACCTTCAGTGCGTGCGCATCCGGTCTTGTTGGGGACGTAGTAGCCAGGAATGCTGAGTGGGGTGTTTGCAGGTCCGATGATGCCGCCGTTGTTGAGCGCCTTGATTTCTTTCTGTCGCCATGCCCAAAGGTTGGCATCCTTGATGAGTGTCGCGTCCACCTCTGCGGCCGCCAATCTGAGAAGCTCAAAGTCCTCGGTATCTTTGACAAGGTGCTGCCAGCCATCGATATCCAGCACGAGGTCTTCTTCGTCTTCGACTGTACGTCTCGGCTTATCGGTAGATACACCCCACTCAACTCTTGAGCCCATCTCAGGGTCGATATAGTCGACTTCAATCTCTTCGCTTTCGACCACGCGGCCAGCTTTCTCTTCGAGTCGTTGGATTGCAGTGTCATCTCGAACGGCCTCTTCGGCAGCCTCTTGTGCTTGTAGCTCCAGCTCTTGTCTTTCCAACATCAGTTGCTTCTTTGTCTTTCGCTTCTTCTTCGACTTGTCCTTCTTCGTGTCGAGCTCTTTGTCGTCAACCAGCATCGGGTTGCCATCGACCAACAAAGCGGTGCTCGCCACTTCCGCATTCGGCGTTGCTGATCCTACAGGTGTGCCTTCACTCTTGACGTTGAATAGATCGTCATCATGCTTGGCTCTCTGTCGATAGAACAGCTCTGCCTTTGCTCTGCGCAGATAAGTTGAGGTTCGTGGAAGGGTATTGACAACCTGCTCCAGCTCCCTAGTGGCAAGATCTTCTGGTCGCTTCTGCAGCAGATGGCCAAGCAGATTCTTGTGGAGTGGCTCAAATGCTTCTTGCTCGTCGTCAGTATCCCAAACGACATTGTCGACCTTGCGTTTCTTGAGCTTAGGCATGTCGGCTGAATCAAGGTCAAACGGTGTCGAGTTCCGGCTGAGCGCACGGCTTTCAATGTCATCAGTGTCACGCGTGATCGATGTCCGTCGCTCGTCGTCCGAGTCATCATCGTCGTCCGCGCGGAACATGTCGTGTAGGCGGAATTGAAGCGGTCTGGCCGCAGCAGGTCTTGGTGCTGGTCTATGCCTGCGGCGCTCATCGAGGTATACATTGGTGCTGTTGATCCCTCTGCGACCTGCATTGGGATCATGGGGTCTCAGAGGCTTGTTGGATGCCAAAGGACGTCTTGATCGCGGCGTGCCAGGAGGGGAGTCCATTGCTTTGTTCAGCAACACCGACGGTGCTTTGTTCTCAGCATCAGCAGCATCCGGCAGGCCAAGCTTGCGCCTCTTCGCAGCGTGCTTTGATGGCTCAAGACACTCGTACAGTGCTGGAATCGCCACCCTTATCTTGATATCGTCCATGATCTTTGCTCTCAGCTCGTTCTTTAGCTGCTCCAATGCTCCCAATACGGGATCGAGGTTCTCCGCACGGTGTTTCTTCTCAATCTCGACGTCTTCATCTTCCTCTTTCTGTAGTCGGTCAATCTCCTCCTGCTTGCGCTTCTCTGCGATTGCTCGCTCCGGAGTTGGGCTTCGCTCGTAATCTGGATTGCCGTATTGCTGGCACTCCATGTTCATGGTATAGGTAAACAGTAGGGTATTATTGCTCTCGTTGAAGCAGCGTACAGTCTCATCTTCTCCACGTTTCGAATCATCAAAAATCACATAATAGCCCGATTGGTCAAGCCTGACCTCCGTCCAGTGAAACGCCTTCAGCCGCTTTTTGAGATGTGGTATGGTTGTGCCCAAAACTGGTACAGACGAATTCGCGATGAAAATGTAAGGCTTCCGTTTGATCTTTGAAAGCACAGGCTCTTCCTCGATCAGCGAAGTTGGACCAGCCTTGATCGGTGTGGCCGCCATTCGAGGACCTTCGGGCGGTGGCCTTGCTGATGATCGGCCAGACGGCCCCTTGGGAGCATTCGGTGGCGGCGCAGGCGAATTGGTGGATTGAGGCGTGCCAACAGAGACTTGTGGATGATCGTAAGGCACAGGCGGAACTACGTGAAGCTTCGCGCGTTCTGCCACAAGCGCATCCCTGGCCTTCTTCAGCACAGCGGCAACGTAGCGCTGACATTTACGCCCTTCACGATCTCTCTCCACTTTTATCGTCCGCAAACCAATGCGCTCACCAGTGGCTTCCTTTTCAGCTCGCTTCGCAGCTGCCGCGGCCTGTACGACATCGCCACGAGTCGCTCGACTGTCGCGGTATCGTATAAGACAGACGCCAAGAAAACTCGCCGTGTCTGGATCTGTCTGGTTTTGTACTTCCGCAACTTCTCCGTACGACGAAAAGTATGTCCTGAGCTGCGATTCTGGAGTGAATGGATCAAATCCAGTCACCACAATCTGCTTCGGCGGCCCTGGACCGATAGACGTCTTTGCGTCGAAAGCGTAGGGTTTCAGAGTGTACGGCGCAAGTCGCAATCTGCTTTTGCAGGTCGCAGCCTTGGGCACGCATTGTCCACTCTGGTACCCAACAATGGCTAGTCTCGGATCGGGTGGCGCATCTGGCTCATATGACTGCCACCGGGTATCAGTGTGAGGGTACAAAGCGGTATCTTATCATCTTTTTATGCAAGCTCGAATATTCACAAAACGAAATTATGATCTTGACGTACCTCAGATCCGAATTGTCTGATTTTTGGCTTCATTTTGCGTTTCTCGTCTCTTCCGAGCTTGCTGTCGAGTTCTGGATCCCATACCGCTCTGTACCCTTTCACTTCTCCCGGTGGCGGAATTGCATATCGGCGTTCTGGAAGGTGTGATGCCCGCGACAAGGTGCCGTTGAGTGCTGATCGCGACGCGTCGAGTGTCGAGTAGGGGAGTTTGGTGCCATTCGGACGTATGCTGCCATGTGAAGGGGCTGGCATAGGACTTTGTGGCTTTGGTGGAGACGAATCGGACGATGTGAGGGGCGTCGATGACCATGCTTTACCGTTGAGGCGATGTGCATGTGTATTTGAGCTGAAGACCGAGGAAGCTGTGCTGTTCAGAGAGCTGGAAGAGCCAACACCATTTAGAAGGTCTCCATGGTCACCATTTCTGGTAGCATCTGATCTAGCCTCAGAACGGCGATCAAGAGTTCTGCTGCCTAAGGGCATGTGAGGGGCTGCCATGGCGAGCTACCAAGCTGCCATCAGCAGGGTGCACAAGCAGCTGGTATGGTCAGACAGGTGCTCACATGTGACCAGCAGTATCGTGGTCAGCAGTCAAGCTCACCCAGTCTTGTGCTAGAGGGGAGCACAATAAGATGGCCGGCACGCCGTCCTCATTTCGTCATGCTGCTTGTGACAAGCAGTCTCGAGGTAAGGAGATCGCTGAAGGCTCGAATAGATGCTGCTACCTAGTAATGGTGGAGACGCAATTGCGCGTATGTCTAATGCGCCGCGTGAGTGACACGCCGACACACGACCTCGAGTCGATAGCCGCAATCGATGTGGTTGACACGGCTGTGAAAGCGTCTGCGGACTAGGTTCGCAATCAGAAAGTGATGACTTCGATGGGAGAACAGTCGAGAGAATGGTGAGAGAGATGGAGACGAGCAAAGGGGAAGCTGGAAGATTGCATTCCACCATGCGGAGCGCGCAAAGTAAAGTTCCCGCCTTTGTTCGAAGGAGGAAATGCTTGGCAGTGTGATGGCCGCGTCGAAGCCCTCGAAGTGCTCGATCATACCAAAATCAAGCGTTATTGACACATCTCTTTGATGCTGCAGCATTGGTCGTACATTTTGTGACAAGTATGATATCCGGGTCATCAAGCTCTTCAAGTTTACTCTACAAATGTGCCCTCTCGCCAGCCCTTTCTCTTGACACCCAATTCCACCGCGGCAGCTCCCCAATCCTCGCCATGATTGTGGCCTTTTCCTGCCTTGTCCAGCCCTGCCCTCTCCAATCCTTGCTCTTCAGTGCCTAGTGTGAGCACGCCAAAGATGACAGGAACGTCCTTCTCTAGCTGTACCTTCATCAAGCCGTGGCTCACTGCGTCGGAGATGTACTCAAAGTGGTAGGTTTGTCCCTTGATGAGCGCACCAATGGCAATGATGGCATCAAAGGGCTGGCGAGAGCCTGCATGCTTCGCCTGCTCGCTGGTCTTGGCGAGATCTGTGGTGGATTGCGACAGAAGATCGGTAGCCGAAGCGAGAATGCCTGTCGCTGACGCCGAGCTCTGTGTTTGTGAAGATGTGTACATTTGCTGCACAGCAAAGGGAAGCTCGTAAGACCCGGGTACGCTCTGAATCACAATGTTCTCATCCTTGACACCAGCAGCTTTCAGTGTCTTCTTTGTTCCCGCAATGAGAGCGTCGATGAGAACAGTGTTCCACCGAGCGTGTACAATGCCTATGCGTAATGCAGAGCCTGTGAGATTTGGTTAGAAAGCTCATGCGATACATCCGGTATATGGACATGTTACCATCATACTGTTCCGCACCACCTAGACCTTTGAACCCGGACATTGCTGGCGGGTGTGAAAATCTACGCCTTGTCTACCCCTTGCACGGGGAAAAGGCTTGATGCGCAAGATGAGCGGAGCGTAGTTCGTCTGAGATACAGATCTGAGAAGTGGTTGAGTTGACGAGTCTATAAGGCAAATGAGGGTACAGTAATGTTGAAGTGGGATGAAGGAGAGTGAGGGGCTGACGAGCGATGATGTGGGTTCAAAGCTTCCATCAAATGCACGAAAGTCCACAGTCGATCTGACAGTGATTCATCATGGAAAGCACTTTTTTCATTCGGCCTCAATCAATCATGTTTTGTGACAGATAATACATCATTTCGATCATTGCTCGTGAGTCATCCGTCGCATCTTCCAAAGGTAACGCTTGAGTTGGCCATCTCTAGCCCATCTTGTCTTCCAGTTCCTAGTACCTCCTCGAGCCGCCCTTGCGATCATGCTCATCGCTGCCCCTCCTGTCTCGGTCCCTGTATCCATCTCTGTCACGATCTCGATCCTTGTACGACCCAGTACTACTCCTGCCGGCCTCTGCGATGTTCTTCTTCTGCTTGCCATACTCGTGTCCGCCAAGGCCACCCAGTATTGCTCCACCTAGCGTGCCCAGTCCAGGAAAGATGGCATCGCCAATGATGGCGCCTCCACCAGCGCCGAGGAATGTGTTGAGGCCGCTCTTCTTCTTCTCGCCAGTAGCTCCACTCGCCGATGTGCCGTCGTGATGCCGCCTGCTCCTCTCGCGCTCTTTGCTCCGATCATGTTCGCTACGGTACTCCCTGTCTCGTAGATCGCGGTCTCTGTCTCGATCTTTCCTGTCGCGATCCCGGCTGCGGCTTCTGCTGCGGCTTCGTCCTGATGACCAGCTCCGTGCTCGGCGTTCGTCACGCCTGTGAGGTTGTGGTGCCACAAATGCGACGCTCTTGCCCGGTGCACCGTTCGTGTAGGCGCCTGAGGGTCCAGGCGGTGGTCCACCCTGGTGGGAACCTGGGTAGAACTGCTGCGGGCTATATGGAGGCCCTTGTTGGGGCGGAGGAGGATAGGAAGGCTGCAATGGACTCGGCGCAGGGTATCCGCTATAGCTGGCGTTGTGCTGCTGGCGGGGTGCGGGGCGAAAGGTGTCATAAGCTGGCTGCGATGGCTGTGGCGGCGGTCTGCTGCTCTGGCTGTTCCACTCTGCTGGGCCAAATGAAGTGGAACCCGAGTATTGGGGGCCTGGCTGTGATGCGTAATGCGATCCCATCGGCGGCTTCTCTGCCATCTGCGGCGCTCCATTAGATGGCGCTTGGGCTTGCGGACGGAACTGCTGCGGCGGCGGCTGCCCGGCCGTTGGCGGTCGCTCACCACCTGGGCTATAAGGTGGCGGCGGGCCGTCGTACATGGGATATGGAGGATTAGGCGGCCCTTGAGATGGATGCGACGAGATTGTGGAGGGACTTGCAGTGGGTCGCGGTCGTGCATTTGATGACTGCTGACCAGTTTGATTGTTGGCAGTGGCATTAAAGTACTCCTGAGCCGCCATAGTAACGAGACTCGGGCGGTCAGTCAGCTCGTCTAGAGGGGGGAATCATCGAGAAACCAGCGGGAGTACGAAGACG